>JACEGR010005842.1:0-67894 GCA_014170235.1 Listronotus bonariensis
TTTTATTACACTACTCAAAAGAATTATCGCATATGCTCGATTTCTTCCATAAGCTTCAATACAAAAATGCTTTCATTAAAATGGCCATATCTCTTTTAATTATTAAGATATCAAGACAAATAAAAAATAAAATGTTAAGAAAACGTGAAGCTATAACTTTATATTAACCGTTATTATTTACTGTTAGCAATAGATCCTACGGGGTGATAATTTTTTTGAAAAAATGAATAATTTTTAATAGCCCTATAAAATGTGCTGTTAAAAGGGAGAAATCTCATTTGTGAATAATTTATACCCTTACCCATTTCTGATATTTTATAATCACAAATTTGACTACTCCCTTTCAACAGCACATCATACTGGGCGATTAAAAATTAATCGAGCATATGCGATAATTCTTTTGAGTAGTGTATAATTCCAAAATTTTTTTAATCATTTGCCTGCTACAATAAGGGCAATGCGCGTTTTAAAAAGTTTAGGCACTCAGTTAAGGAGTTGCTGCTTCCGAAAGCATATTATTCGCTCTCGGAGTATTTTGATGATAACATGTCTGTGATGCTATAAATTATATTAGATGTAAAATTAATTGTTGTATTTTTTTTCTCTATTTTATTTTATGTTATTTGTCACTGTCATTTGAATTTAAAATATAAATATTTTTATTGTTAAACCAAAAATTGCTTCTTCCTGTTTGTTCTTTTTGTACGTATGTATGTATATTTATAACTATGGACTTTTTTTTGTTGTTTTTTTCTGTATTCCTTTTTAAATGATACTTTTATATTTTTTAAATAATAATTTGACATTTTTTTAAAGTTTTTTTTTTAAGTGACAGTTACAGAGTCAGTGTTGTTTTGTAGCTTTATTTTAGTGTACCTTATTTTGATTGTTTGTAAATTATTCATGGTTTTATCTTTTATACTGATGGTTTTAAAATTTGTTGTTTGCTTTTTTATGTAGATGTTTGTTATATATATTTTTTTGCATTTAATGACAATTATTTAATCTACCTTAGTTATTTAGATATGTATTGTTACAGAGTTTCAAAAATGTGTTTAGGTTATAGAATTTTAGAGAGTTAGGATCATTTAATTTAGTTTGTTAATTTATTTAAATAATTTACCTTAATTTTTCCAAGTTCTTTCATCACTTTCGAAGGTTTCCGAAAACGCCCGAATTATCCATTAATAACTTTTATGCCATCATGTACTATGGAATTTTCACGATATTTCTCGAATATTCTAGATCATTCTTTACTCTTCCACCATACTATAAAAGGGCGACGGGAAACCTCGGATCAGTTAGTACAGATTCGACCTTTGTGCTGTAAACTTCGAGACATTGACAATTTAAGATTTTTCCGTTATTGTAACCATAGTTACGTTACATTGTTAATAAAGGTATAAAAACGAAGGCACGTGTTTTTATACGAGGTGTTTCGGAACATTTGGTGTCAGAAGCGGAACGTAATTACCCAAGGAAGCCGAAGTAGTCACGAAGAAAATTTGAATGCCAGTTGAGACCAGACAACAAACAGCCGTTATGGAGGAAATTAGTGCACTTATTAAGCTTATGATGGAAAAACAAGAAGACTTAAAAGATGATCTAAAAGCAATGAAAACGAGCCAAGAATCCCTGAAAGAAGACCTAAAGAAAGAAATGCAGACAAGCCAAGAAGCCATGAAAGAAGACATTAAAAATGAAATGAAGACCAATTTAGAAGAAATGAAGAAAAGTCAAGAAGAAATGAAGAAAACTCAAGAAGAAATGAAGAAAAGTCAAGAAGAAATGAAGACAAATCAAAAGAAATGAAGCGAGAAATCAAAATCAGTCAAGCAGAAACTAGACAACAAATCGAGAAAATACAAAAAGACATAAAAAAGGACAAGAACAAATGAAGCAAGAGATAAAAGAGAAGCTAGTAAAGATTCGAGAACACCTGAGGGGAGAATTTCGTCAATGCCAAGATGAGATGAGAAAAGAAATGTTGCTTGAATTAAAACTTACAAAAGAAGATGTCAAAAAAGATATAGAAGAAATACAACAGACTGTGCAGTTGGTTCAAGCTCAAATGCAACAAGAAGTTCAACAATTACACCGGCAGATTCAAAATATAGCCACTACAGGTGTCGTTCCAGGAGGTGGTACTTCAGCAACTGTTATGAAACCACCAACTTTTGATGGAAAGGTACCGTGGGTTACGTACCTTAGACAATTTGAAGCTGCTGCGAACGGCAATAATTGGAGTTTACCAGAAAAGGCACGCGCACTAGTGCTTGCTCTACGAGGTGAAGCCATGGAGGTATTAAGAAATATTCCTGAAGAGAAACAAGGCGACTATGAATCGATTGTAATGTTCCTGGAAATGAGATATGGCGAGACACATTTGCAGGAAGTTTATAAGGCGCAGCTCCAGGGACGAAGACAGAAATATAACGAAAGCCTTCAGGAATACGAAGCTGACATCGTACGTTTAATTAATCTGACATACCCGACATACCCAGAAGAAATAAAACAAGAACTAGCTGTGGGTAGTTTCATTGAAGGTCTTCGCGACCCAGACATGAATCAGGCTTTAAGAATGGCCAGATTGAAGAAAATATCGGAAGCTCTTGCCTACGCGCTTCAATTCGAAACAGCCAAACAAACGTCCAGGAGTCAGACAAGAATAAGAAGAATAAATGGAATAATGATATTTAAGGGAGATACATATATCACAGACTTTTTATATGATGCCTACTGATCTGCAGGAAATTAAAAGCATCTTTCCTGAAATTAAAAACAAACATGCAGCAGGATGGGATGGAATCTCAGTTAAGATATTCCAACACTTGCCAGAGTCTGCTCTCTATGCATTGGTGGATGCAATTAATAACTCTTTTTGACTGGGTCCTTTTCTAAGTCTTTAAAAATGTCAATTGTTACACCTATACCAAAAAATGAAGATATTAAGACCCCTTCCAATTCAAGACCTATATCAGAGACTCCCACGCTTTCCAAGGTTATAGAAAAACTAGTTAAAAAGCGAATAATATCATTTTTGCGTAGAAATTCAATTTTAAACATTTTTCAGTTTGCTTTTCAAAATGATAAAGATACATCGGATGCTGTGTTTGCATTCTTGGAGAGATTGTATTTAAATCTAAATGAGGGAGAGGCGGCTGCGGCAGTTTTCTGTGATCTGTCGAAAGCCTTTGACTGCGTGGATCATGAAATACTGCTGCAAAAACTTGATAAATATGGTTTTAGAGGTGTAAGTCTTCAGTGGTTCCGATCTTACTTGACTGATCGGACACAAAAAGTAAGATTTCAGGGATCCGAGTCTACAGAATTAAAAATTAAGTGTGGAGTTCCGCAGGGTTCCGTCTTGGGCCCTATTCTTTTTTTGCTTGATATCAATGACATAACTCTGCTTAACATTACGGGAAATTTTACTTTATTTGCAGACGACACAACAATTTTATGGCATAGTCGGGATTCCAGAGAGCTACATAATAAAATCTCTGTGGATATCGCTGAAATTAAAAAATGGTGTGACGCTAATTACTTGTCTTTCAATGTTACGAAGACAAACATTTTGCATTTCAGTGGTACTGTGGATGATGTCATTCTTAATGATAGCGTTATTTTAAATAGGACAGATACACGGTTCTTAGGAATAATAATAGATGCAAAGCTAAGTTTTAAAAGTCATATTAATTTTCTGTGTGGTAAAATAGCAAGTAGCTGTTACGCCTTGAGAGTGGCATCGTGTGAATTAGACTTTAGTATAGTAAGAACTATGTATTTTGCCCTTGTGGATTCACACTTAAAGTATGGTATTGCCTTTTGGGGAAATTCTAGTAAATATTTGTTAAATTCTCTCTTTATACTACAGAAGCGCGCCATTAGATACATGTGTAAGGCAAAAGTTAGAGACTCCTGCAAACCTTTGTTCATTAAGTATAAAATTTTAACACTTACCAGTATTTTTATATTAGAAACTGTCTGTCTTGTTTACAAAAAGAACGGTCAGGTCATAAATGTAGGTAATAGTTATAATACCAGGCAAATTGGAAACATACCATTACCTATACCACACAGCACACTTATTCAAAAATCTATTTATTATAATTCCAAAAAATGTTTAATCATTTGCCTGCTACAATAAGGGCAGTGCGCCCATTTAAAAAGTTTAGGCACACAGTTAAGGAGTTGCTACTTCCGAAAGCCTATTATTCGCTCTCGGAGTATTTTGATGATAATATGTCTGTGATACTATAAATTATATTAGATGTAAAATTAATTTTTGTATTTTTTTTCTCTATTTTATATTATGTTATTTGTCACTGTCATTTGAATTTAAAATATAAATATTTTTATTGTTAAGCCAAAAATTGCTTCTTCTTGTTTGTTCTTTTTCTATGTATGTATGTATATTTATAACTATGGACTTTTTTTTGTGATGTGTTTTTTTTTTCTGTATTCCTTTTTAAATGATACCTTTACACTTTTTAAATAATAATTTGACATTTTTTTTAAAGGTTTTTTTTTTTTTTTTTTTTTTTTTTTTTTTAAGTGACAGTTACAGAGTCAGTGTTGTTTTGTAGCTTTATTTTAGTAGACCTTATTTTAATTGTTTGTACATTGTTCATGGTTTTATCTTTTATACTGACGGTTTTAAAATTTGTTGTTTGCTTTTTATGTAGATGTTTGTTATATATTTTTTTGTATTTAATGACAATCATTTAATCTACCTTGTTAATTTAGATGTGTATATATATATATAAATTTTATTTTCTTAAATGTATATATTTTTTTATCGCTTTGTCAATGAGAATTTTGTTCTTTGGACAATAAAGCATATTTTGAGTTTTTGAGTTTAAACTTTGTACCAGAAGAAGACAATTCAAATAAAGATTTTGCAAGAGTAATGAAGGAGTTGCAAGAAATTTTCCTTAAGAAGCAAAGAGAAAAAGACAACAGTATGACATTTAAAAGAAGAAATGAGTTTGAGTTTGTCTTATGATGAATAAAGCGATTTTTTGACTTTGACTTTGGATTGTTGTGTGACCTTATTAAGTCTGCAACAAATGAAAAACTTTTTGTTATTGCAATTTGTCAGAAAGTTTTTATTTTTCATAAAAGTTGGTGCAAGTTCCCACACTCTCTTGGCAGTAGTTAGTTTTATTAAAAGTTGGAAGGACATATAGAGTAGGCTCACAAATATAAAAAGTTGCTTAAAAGTAAAGTATCCCTATTTCTAAAATTTTAAATTAACCCTGTATGGTACAAATTTTTATTAAAATCTGATTCACATTTATTTAAATTAGTTAGTTAATCAAATCAAATTAAATTTTTAAAATGTATATTTTTTTATCCAAACTGCTAAGGGGCCGTTCAAGTATTACGTAAGCACTATAGGCGGCGCGGGGGTCTTGCTTTTGCTTATTTTTGATGACATGGGGGTGGGGGTCTGATTGGGAATACGTCAGCAGCAGCTTTTTACTGGTTTACACATATGGCAACCCACTCAGTATCAATGGGGGCGCATTCAAGAAGTACTCAGCCGTTGGGTAAGCAGAGTGTCAAAATTGTCAAATTAAACCAATAGGGTGGCTCTATTTTAATAGTTTTGACACTCCGTTTAACCAGCGGTTAAGCCGCTGAGTACTCCTAACTGCGCCCATACTTCAAAACAATACACATTTTAGGAGATTTCCACAAATAATTATTACATTTAGGTGCTCAAGCTTAGAATCGAGTATGGGAATTACGATGCAAAATGTCAAAATGAATTTTCAAATACATAAATCCAAGTTACAACAAACATTTTTTGAAAGTTTTAAAAAATCTCATGCAAATACAAGAGTACAAAATTTAGTTAGTGAACGAAGTAAATTTAAATAACAAGCAAAGTCCTACAAGAAATTTGATATTGTTTCTAAGAGAATTGAAGAATAATTGGAATTAGTGACTAAGAATAAATCCAATCTACTATGATTTTTTTTTTATAAGGTGAATGTTAAAACCATTTGAGGTATAAGTACTAGAACTGAGAAATCTTGGTTCTTGAGTTTGGACCGCGTCAAATTGAAATCGTTTACCGACGTTTTGCCAGCGATTGCTCAAGGCATCTCCAGGGATCTTTACTATGCAAGATGGACACTGACTTCATAGGACAGATTTCTTTCTTATGATTGACTCTGTCGACTGTCACAATAATAAACTACGTTATTTTTTTTTTGTATTTCTGTATTTGAATGGCTTGATATAAAAATTAATATAAAAACCAAAAATTTTAAGAACGTTTGTTAGTACTTTTCCGAATCACCTCGTAAAAACACGTACCTTCGTTTTTATACCTTTATTAACATTCTCGAAGTTTACAGCATAAAAGTCGAATCTATACTAATCGATCAGAGGTTTCCCGTCGCCCTTTTATAGTATGGTGGAAGAGTAAAGAATGATCTAGAATTTTGGAGAAATATCGCGAAAATTCCATAGTACAGGATGGCATAAAAGTTCTCAATGGATAATTCGGGCGTTTTCGGAAACCTTTGAAAGTGATAAAAGAACTTGGTCAATCTAAGGTAAATTATTCAAATAAATTATCAGACTAAATTAAAAGGTCCTAACTTTATACAATTCTATAAACTAAAAACACTTATTTTTAATGTCCGTAACAGTAGTATTATTTATTATTGTAATATTTGTACCTTGCTCTATGTTGAATACAGTCTTAAATAAATATTTTTGTGTGTTAAAATCCTCTATTAATTGTAAGCCTATTGTCTTATTTCTAGATTGTAACTGCTGCTTATAAAATAATAAAAAGACGAAATACATTAATAAACAAATGCATAAACAAAGGTTAACGTAAGCATGGGAGGGGAGGGGGAGGATAAGACTTTGCTTACTTTTGATAACATGGGGGTTAATAATTGTAATAAATCTGCTTACATAATACTTGAACGGTCCCTAACTTCAAGTTTGTTGTAAGAATATTTAACATGGCCCTAGAATTTTACAAATATACTTTTTAATAAGGGAAATATGCCTACTATAAATAAAAATGTATGTGTAATGTGCGAATTTTGGTATAAATTTATTCTAAAAACTTTTGTTACATTTTTTACAATAAGGACACTTTACTCATAAACAGTTTTCAACCTTTTTGACCTACCCTGTATACCATTAAACCTTTAATAAAAGTAATTTTGTGAAAAGTAAGGTTTCTGACAAATTGCAAATAACAAAGTTTTCCATATGGTGCACACATAATGGACCACACTGTATACTTTAATGTGACTATTTATTTAGAATTTGTGATGTTTCCCATGTGCGTAAAATCAGAATGGAACTGTCTATTAAATTCCATAAATTCAAGAAATTTGACAGTTTCGTTCTGCTTTTCCGCACATGGGACGCCGACTTAAAGGTTAGAAATAAGTAGAATCTAAATGTAGAGTGTTTTAAAAATATGCCTAATCAAAAATAAGGAAAACCTAGAAAACCTATAAAACAATGCTGCAAAAAAAAACTAACAGCAAAAAATTTATGGCGAAATAGTAGTAACATTATTTTAACAAAATTTATTTTAGTTGTGTTATCAAAGTCAACATACCCGAATTGAAATAAAAAGAAAGTCACACACTCTATCTTAAAAATAGGTCAGTTTTTCAAACCTACATGTCTTAAAAATATTTTGATGTATACAGTGCCCAAAAATAATAATAATAATAATAATAAAGAAATATAAAGATATAAAAGAACGGGAGAAACGAGCCAAATATCAATATCTTCTTGGTGAACTTTGGAGGCTTTATCCAGAGTATACCGTGCGATTGGTTGTCCTGATAATTGGCGTTTTGGGAATATTGGCGTATTAAGGGAATTAAGGTACATTCCAGCGTGTCAAAATACACCCGAACCACTGGTGATAAAAATGCAGAAATCTGTTGTCCTTGGATCCCTTCTACTACTGAGGCAAATGAATTTGGCCGAAGATTACTGACCAGCGGACGCGAGGAGTGGTCTTCGATTTGGATGGCCTTCCGCACGACGCCCTAGGGGCTCGGAGACATGGGATACGTCGTGTCCGATCTTTGAGAATAATAATAATGGCCAAGAACTTACTTTTTTAAAAATAGGATAGTCGAAAATAAGTAAAAATAAAACAAACTGATTAACAATAATACTAAGCTGGGTGTTTCGGAACATAAGGACCACATAATATATCCCTAAAAGTATATTTATTTTATCTCATACAAGGTATTTCTTATGGTGTGGCCAATATTTCAATATTTGATATTATGTTAAATCTCATTTTTCTTTCTTTCACACCCTAAATCTCAGAAATGAAGCAAGTCCGGATATAGGTTTATAAAAACCTTTTTAATAAAAAGACCTAGAAAGTCACCTCCTAAAGTTTCCTACCATAGTTAGCTTTCCAAATTTGTGTTGAAACACCCTGTACATTGTTTTTATTTAAAATATTAAGGTCTTAATATTTATTTACCCTAATTAAGGCGTTGAGAACCAGAGCAGACCTTACCACAATTCAAAAATTGCTTTAACACATACAGTAGTGGAAAAAAGTATGGAAACTTTTTAAGATTACGATTATTTTTTGTTTCTGCAATATTATTTCCGCATACACATAATTAGAATATAAATTGACGTAGTATTATTTATTTTTTTAGAAAATTGTTTTTGTTAGGATTTTTGTTTTTAAATAATAAGAAATTCTCAAAAAACAGTTGGAAAAAAGTATGGAAACTTTTATTATTTCATAAAAAAATGTTACAAACATATGATTGACACTTTTTTAGTATTTTGTAGAATACCCTTTAGCATCTAAGACTGCCTGGCACCTTTTAGGCATAGAGTCAACCAATTTTTGAAGTGTCTCTGCAGGAATTTGGGACCACTCTAATTTAATAATATTAAACAGTTGTTGTTGATTTTTGATATTAAAATGAATTCGAATACGGCGATCTAAGACGTGCCAAAGATGTTCAATAGGATTTAAGTCTGAGGATTGAGATGGCCATTCAAGTACAGTTATGTTTATCTCACCAAACCAATCTTTTACTAACTTAGATGAATGTTTTGGGTCATTGTCCTGTTGAAAAATCCATCGCAATGGCATATCTTCTTCTGCAAATGGTAACATTGTATTTTCCAATATCTCTTTGTATTGAAATCGGTCCATTTTACCCTGCACTTGAATGATTGGTCCTGTCCCAGATCGAGAAAAACATCCCCAGACCATTATGTTCCCTCCTCCATGCTTCACAGTAGGAATTTGGTACTTTGCTTTGAATCTTGCGGCAGCCGGTCTTCTTATATATCGTCTGCCATCAGATCCAAATAGTGAAAATTTACTTTCGTCACTCCACAGAACGGTATTCCATTTTTCTTGAGACCAATTAATGTGAGCTCTAGCAAATTCCATTCGAGCCTTTCTATTTGTTTTGGACAAAAGCGGCTTTTTAACAGCGATTCTTCCATAAAGCCCTCCATCAAGTAGACGGTTTCTTACGGTTCTACTTGTCACGTTAACACCAAATTGCTCAGAGATTTCAGTGGTAATTTGACTGGAAGTTTTTCTGGGATCAAGTTTTGAGATCCTTAAAATAGTTTTATCAATTCGGGAAGTAGTTTTACGAGGTCTTCCCGACTTCGGCGCAGTTCTTACATCACCACGACTTTCATATTTTTGTATTATTTTCGTTACCGCACTTTTAGTAATATTTAGAGATTTTGCAATTTTTGATTTTTTTCTTCCCATTTTAAACATTTTAAATAAGTCAACAATTTTTTGTTTAAAGTCATTTGAAAAATAACGGTGCCTTGACATGATAAATTTAATAAATTAATACCGTACACGATATTTGCTCTGTAGAACTAAGACTAAATTTTTTAGAACCTAAAATATGAATAGTTTCCATACTTATTTCCAACCACAAATTCCTTACCACAAAAAAAAAACATAAACAAAATTTCTTCTTGAATTCCTAAACACGATAATATGTACTTCAGTGGCATTCCTACATTTTAGCAAACATTAAAAGGTTCCTGACAAATATATTATTTAATTATACGAACAATCTTAAAAGTTTCCATACATTTTTCCACTACTGTATTTATCTATCTATATAACTTATTTATTTTGTTTCAACATAAATTATTTTGGCTTTGAAATAATTAAGATGCCTTTAAATTAAAACTATTGGAAATGCATAATAAAGATAAGCTTTTGGAGCACTTAAATACTAATAGTATCCTTATAGAAAATCAGAGTTCAATACAACTTGTTATATTAAAGTGGACAAAAACTGGTGGACAAGGATAAAAATGTGGTATCAGTTTTCTCATTTTATAAAGGGGAGAGACACTAAATAAGGAAAACGATGAAAATTCATTTTTTTATAAAATGATATTTTGCAGTACCTCGAAAGTTGATGCAAATTTTAGTACTAAAAGAAATGGATAAATTAATAAGGATCATGCCGAAAAATCCTTTAATAGTATTGAAATCTATGCAAAACATTTTAATATCAAATGTTAAAAAGCACTCGCCTGAACATTTCTTATTTTTGGACATTCGTCGTTTTTCCCATGTTGTCTTCAAATAGTTTGAAGATTATCTCTTGGAAAGATATAAGCAAATAAAAGTAGATGGTGTACTGTTCAAGAAAAGAAGTATCTGTAATGAGGTTCCTCAGGGAACAATATTGGGACCAATTTTGTTTCTCATTTATATTAATGACACCAGGAACAGTAAATTAAGAAAAGTTGAAGACTGGTTATTAAAGAATAAGTTATTTGTTAATGTTAAAAAACAAATGTAATGATTTTGAACAACAAAATAAATGATGGTGTTGCCAAATTAAAATTATTTAATCAAGAACTGCAATATGTTCATGAGTGTAAATATTTAGAAGTAGTAATTAAAGGTTAAATTTTAAGAGTCATGCAAAAATTAATCAAAAAATAGGGTTTTTAGAATAATTTCTCAATCTTTGCCTTTTAGGTCTCATATTACTATACAGGGTTATTTTTAAGTTGATATTTTCCTTTTAATACTGTATAGAATTCAAGAAAATAAAAACATGTCAGATAAAATTATGTCTGAAAAAGCTTCGTTTCCAAGATACAAGGTGTTAATGTTTTAAGAAAAAAAAAAAAAGGCGTTTTTGTCATAACTTTCCTACTACTCCAGATATTATCACAATATTTGTTATGCTTCATTTGACCATTACATTACATTTTTTGCTGTAAACGTTTTAGAAAAAAATAAGCAGTGGCGTTTGTACAAGATTTGTATTGATTTTTTTCAAGAAAAAAATTGGCCACTGCTGTTTCTTTGAACGAAAATTATTTTAGAAATAATCATTTACTTTGGAATTAAATTGGTCTTTTGTTATTTTTTAGTACAACTAACGGTTTTAATAAAAAAATCCATTTTGATGCACTGCAAAATCGCTAAAATCTGGTATGGTGTTTGTATGTTAAACTCGTTTTGTTCTAATTTGTTTTAAAAAAGTTAAAAACTTACATTATTACAATTTAAACTTAATAAAAAAAAATAGTAGTTATATTTTTTAATAAAAGTCAAAAACGAATTTTACATGCCAAACACCATATTCATCAGATTTTAGTGACTTTGCCATGCATCAAAATGGCTTTTATTTTTTTAACACGTTCATTGACTTTGGCTTTAAAAAACCTTCTGTTACAGCCAATGTATATATTTTGCATATTATACTTGTTTAACTTAATAGCTATCTAAAGCCACATAATATTCTAAAAAAATTAGCCAAATAAGGTTTCTTCTTCTTACAGCCATACTCTAGAACTTGTGTATAAAATACACGGCGTTGAGTAGCAAATGTGAATGCAAACGGCTATTGGAGCTCAATAACATCATTATACTTGAGTTACCCATGTGGATACACGCGGCTGTAAAGCAAAATTAATTGTGAAGTAGATAGGCAGCGAATGTGTTAATGGAAAAACGCCCGCTGTAGCAAAAAAATAACAAGAAACCAAATTAACTTCAAAGTTAATGATTATTTCAAAAATCATATTGATTAGAAGAAAAAGCAGTAGCATACAATTTTTTTCTTTAAAAAAATTAATACAAATATTGTTTGAACGCCACTGATAGTTTTTTTACTTTTGCAGCAAAACATGTAATGTAATGGTTAAAAGAAATGTACCAACTTTTGTGGAAATATCTGGAGTGGTTAGAAAGTTGTAATAAAAGACATTTTTTCCTTAAAACTTTATCACCTTGAATCTCGAAACAAAGCATTTTCAGACATTATTTTATCTGAAAAATGTTCTTATTTTTTTGCATTTTATACAGTGTTAACAGTAAAATATCAACTTTAAAATAATACTGTCTATAAAACAGTTATAAGTCCACATTTTGAGCTACTACTGTTACTGAAAAGACAGGTTGGAAATTCTACAAAATAAAGCAATGCATATCATATTAAGAGTTAACAGATATACAAGAATTTCCCAAATGCTGTCTATTGAACAGTTTATGTCAGTAAACCAAAGATTAGTGATGTTAAATATATTGTTTATTTCTAAAATAGTTTATAGAACGTTATGTGATTATATGTGTAAAAGAAATTAAATATGTGAAAGAAATTCATCAATATAACACCAGAACAGCCACAAATATTTATATTTATTTAGCCAAGAAAAGTGGCATTTAACGTAATTAAATAGACTAAGTATAATAATAATAATAAATCTCTTTATTCAGAAGAATTGTACAGTATAAAAACAGTGCACAATAAAATGAAATGGTTTAGGGTTTATTAAAGAAAATTATTGATTGTTGAGCATTATAAGCAGTTTTGAATTATTATTTTGATTTTTATTTTTTTTTATTTATTTATAGCACTTGTTGCTAATAATACATTTCATTTCAGTAGACCTCTGGACTTTTTTATTTTAATATTTACTACAGAGTACACATTTTATTCTTCTACTGTTTTATGTGATACAGTTTTTAATACAAAAATAAAAAAATATTAAGTGCCAAAGTATAGTTATTAAAGGTCAAAGGTCACAAAAGTATAAGCCATATAGGTATTATATTATAATAGTGAATTTTGGTAAATAATACCTATTATTAACAAGGCCTCGAACGAGGCTAAAGGAATGATCAGTGGCCTATTGGAAAACCTATAAATATCAGATAAATAAAATCATATTATTACCAACAAATACTAATTGTAATACTACATGTAATGTAATGGTTAAAAGAAATGTACCAACTTTTGTGGAAATATCTGGAGTGGTTAGAAAGTTGTAATAAAAGACATTTTTTCCTTAAAACTTTATCACCTTGAATCTCGAAACAAAGCATTTTCAGACATTATTTTATCTGAAAAATGTTCTTATTTTTTGCATTCTATACAGTGTTAACAGTAAAATATCAACTTTAAAATAATACTGTCTATAAAACAGTTATAAGTCCACATTTTGAGCTACTACTGTTACTGAAAAAGACAGGTTGGAAATTCTACAAAATAGAGCAATGCATATCATATTAAGAGTTAACAGATATACAAGAATTTCCCAAATGCTGTCTATTGAACAGTTTATGTCAGTAAACCAAAGATTAGTGATGTTAAATATATTGTTTATTTCTAAAATAGTTTATAGAACGTTATGTGATTATATGTGTAAAAGAAATTAAATATGTGAAAGAAATTCATCAATATAACACCAGAACAGCCACAAATATTTATATTTATTTAGCCAAGAAAAGTGGCATTTAACGTAATTAAATAGACTAAGTATAATAATAATAATAAATCTCTTTATTCAGAAGAATTGTACAGTATAAAAAACAGTGCACAATAAAATGAAATGGTTTAGGGTTTATTAAAGAAAATTATTGATTGTTGAGCATTATAAGCAGTTTTGAATTATTATTTTGATTTTTATTTTTTTTATTTATTTATAGCACTTGTTGCTAATAATACATTTCATTTCAGTAGACCTCTGGACTTTTTTATTTTAATATTTACTACAGAGTACACATTTTATTCTTCTACTGTTTTATGTGATACAGTTTTTAATACAAAAATAAAAAAATATTAAGTGCCAAAGTATAGTTATTAAAGGTCAAAGGTCACAAAAGTATAAGCCATATAGGTATTATATTATAATAGTGAATTTTGGTAAATAATACCTATTATTAACAAGGCCTCGAACGAGGCTAAAGGAATGATCAGTGGCCTATTGGAAAACCTATAAATATCAGATAAATAAAATCATATTATTACCAACAAATACTAATTTGAATTATTTATTAATCAATACATTATATTAAATAATATTTACTTACTTTGTATAATTAAAAAACATTGTGTATCATTATTTCATATCAATTTATTTTATGTAGATTTTAGGTAGAAAAATAAATAAGTCTAGAAAATGTGTTAACTTCTTTCTTATGTTTCTATTAAGTTTGTAACAGGGTTGGGTCAATCTGTAACTGATGGCTTTAATGACAATAAATATTTTGTAATAGAAGAGACAAACAACAGATTCAAAGACTAAAATACTAGATAGTCATGTATTCATTAGCCTGACATGTTCAATAAATAATTACCTGCTGTGCCATGCCTGGTCCTAAACTTCTATAAGAAACTTTAATACCACAGCCATTACAAGAGTGGCATTTTTCAGCAGGCTGTCCATTTTTAGTGCCTTTTCCAACACATGTAACACAAATTACATTTTTGCTAAGTTGTAGTTTTGAAGTCTTTCCATTGTACATATCTTCAAGTGTGACCTTTAAAGGGTGTACTGTATCTTCACCACGCTGCCGTCTCCGCATACCCCCTCCACCACCAAAACCACCAAAGCCTCCAAATAGGCCTCCCCCAAAAGATGTGACAGTAAGTCATCCCCTGGAAAACCATCATGACCACCTTCTTGCATACCTTTTAACCCAACTCGATCATATAGTTGCCTTTTCTTTGGGTCTGACAATACTTCATAGGCATAGCTAATTTCTTTAAATTTGTCCCCAGCTTCCGGATTCTTGTCGGGATGGAACTCTTTTGCAAGCTTTCTGTATTGCTGCAAAAATTGCAAAAATTATAGTATAAATGATTTACTAGTTTGCCTCATCATCGCCTAGCCTTGAGAAAGTACGACTTAAATTTTTAAAGTTGCAGTTAACAAATGAAAACAAATACACCATATTAAATTGTCACATAATATGCAAATATAAATGAAATCTTACCTTTTTAATTTCGTTATCGGAAGCATTTCTACTAACTCCTAAAATATCATACAGTTTATTGTCTGCCATCTTTCTAAACAAGGAATCCAAAAGACAAGTAACGGACATGCGTCACATATTTGACGTTTTTAAAACGTGGGTCCGAAAGAGGGCGCCCTGTATTCTAAAGGTAACTTTACATGAGACATGACGAACATAAAATAAAATTATAAAAAATATAAAATGTATAAAATCAAACACAATTATAGATAATATATTATTTTACCACCTTTGTGCTTTACATTAAGAAAAATCCATTTCAGCTTAGCAAATTCCCTTGGTTGAATATTCATCAAATTTAGGCGATCAACCAAAATTTTGGTTTACTTATCGGACAACACAGCAATTTTTATGATTTTTGCGGTGCTAGTCGGGAACAAAACTATATACCCTATCACATTTTAATTTTTTTTTATAATTTTTTTACTTATAGGACACGACTTGGGACACAACGCCGATTTTGAAGATTTTTGTCTTATGCTTAGTTCATATACTTGCGAAATACGATTTACGGATTGCGGAACGTGTTCTAATTGGTTGTTTCGTTCAAAACATTTTAAGCTTTTAAAACTTTACGGGGGCGCCACCATGGCTATTGCGATTGAAATTGAAGCTCTAAAATTTTATGGAAAAAAGGGTAAAATAAATAGAAAATAGTAATTCATGTAACAAGTGCATAAAGTGATACTTTCTCTTACAAATGGGAAGTTGGTAATCCCATGAGTAAAAAAAGACACTTTATGCATGTGTTGCATACTATATTATTTATCTAAACTTATTAATTTTAATTTTTGCAGCACAGCCATTATATTGCAACAAAAAATCAAAGACATTTATCCTCTTCATAACTATGCATTTATTATTTAATTTTAGAAAATTGTATGTACTTACTTTTTGTAGAAATAATACTATAAAGCTGGCTGTCCATGTGAGCGGTTTTCCGCTCGCGGATGATAAATTCAGCGTTGTGATTGGTTAGTGCAAATTTAAAATGCTTTTTCCGCCAATCACAACGCTGAATTATCATCCGCGAGCGGAAAACCGCTCTCATGGACAGCCGGCGTAACAGTATAATTTCAATTTCTTAGTCATCCAAATTCATTATCTTATATTATATAAAATTCTCGTCTTATATATAAAATTCTCGTGTCACAATGTTCGTTCCCGTACTCCTCCGAAACGGCTTGACCGATTCTCATGAAATTTTGTGAGCATATTGAGTAGGTCTGAGAATCGGCCAATATCTATTTTTCATACCCTTAGTGATAAGGGTTGTCCAACCTTAACATTTTTTTAAATTTTTAGGCTAGAAATTACTTAAAAATTATTTATATGGCAAAACAACGTTTGCCGGGTCGAGCTAGTTACTATGTATTTTTTCAGGCGGCAGTCTAGCTTCAGTCAGTACTTTATTCCAGATTTTGGGAAGGCTGTAGTGCACGTTTTTTGAACATAGGTATAATTTGTTTTATCCAATATAAAATCATTTTTGTTCTTGTACTATAATTGTGCTTTTTTGTTATTTTCAAATAGTGATGTATGTTGTATTATGTATTTTATTGATTCAAATATGTAGAGATTAACAATTGTAAGAGTTTTTTCTTTAAATAATGGTCTACAGCTCTCTTAGTTACCAATTAAAAAATAGTCCTTAAACATCTTTTTGTAGAATCTGCACTCGCCCAGTATTAACCGAGTTTCCCCAAAAACAATTCCATAGCGTATTCGTGACATAATTTGTGCATGATGAACATTTAAAGCCGCATTTACCCCAATCTCGCTCGATAATACCTTTAGGGCGTAGCATATCTCGATAACCCACCCGAGAGTTCATCTATGTGGGTTTTCCAGCTCTGATCGATTGCCATTCCAAGAAGTGGCACCTTGTTTGTAGTTTCTAGATTCCTCATCATTATAATAATGATATGACGTTGTGCTACTTGCCCTAGCAGAGAATCTTATTATTTGTGTTTTATCCACATTCATTACTAGATTATTTTCTGAAAACCATACCTTTAAATTATCAAGCGTATTCTCAAGTTGCCGCTCGGCGCCATTGTCAGTCACCTTACTAATTATAACTGAGGTATCATCGGCATACATCACCACTTTATCTTCTATAACAGATGGTAATTCATTAGTATATAAAATGTATAGGAGGGTCCCCAATACTCAAGAACTGTGTGCAAAAAAAGGGGAATATGGTGAATTTAGTTTAGTTTTCTATTCAAGTTTAATGATGAATATCTTAAAACGAAACGTTGCCGACTTAAAAATAATTCTTTCAAATGTGTAATCAGTACCCCAAAACCCTTATGCCAAAAATATTCAAAATTGGCGTAGTGTTCGATAAATAAATAATAATTACTGTTTTATTTTATTTATTTTACAGATCTTTTTTATTTCATTACTAAGTTTCATTCTTAAATCTGCCATACTTTATCTAACCCAAGGAAACGGCCAAACTAAAGAATACAGGCGAGCGACAACCAAATGAGCGATTTTTTGCAGTGCGATAATGCTGCATGTTAATTTTCGCCGTCCCTCAGAAAACGGCCAGGAGCGCAAGAAAAAGCGAGCGATTTTTTGCAGTGCAAAGGCTGCATATTCATTTTCGCCCACCAGCTGAGTGTCGGTGTGGCCACTTGCATTTACGCATTAGTTTTAAAACATTGCTCGCTCGCTTGTCACTCGAGCGCTGTTTAGTCTGTTCGTTTCGGTTTAACTTCTTCAACCATCTCCGCAATATTTAAACATTTAGAATTAAGTCATTAAAGTACAGTTTGGCGGAGGTGATCTTGGAGAACGGCAGTTTTTGCATAAGAGATTATTTTAACAAAAACAGCTTTTTGTTTCGCACTTTAATAAAATGTCAAACATTTTTAAGAAGTTGAGATAGAATGAATACAGTTACTCAAGAAAATTTCTAATTTTGGCCATGAAACACCTATTTAAAATATAATATTCCATACATAACTTGGTTTTGTTGATTTTGTCAAAAACTGTTTCCACACTTTTAACTTCATTTCTCAAGCCATGTACAGACTCTGGATACAATCGGGACAACATTGTCGGCCGACTGTATCTTATTCAAAATATTTTCAGCAACAAAAGGGCCAACATTTGCAGATACAAGTGTTTCGCGTCGACTCCTAGTTTTAAAGCTCGTAGCAAACCTGCCGAAGCTCTCCGTATTAAATGGAAAACAGGCGATCGGCCGATTCCGTGGATGAAAACGCTCGCCGATGTTGCCACGGCGGTTGCAACAAGTCGGCCGACCGATGTGCAACACTCAAGATACAGTCGGCCAACAAATGTTTTCGCCGATTGTATCCAAGTCTGCACGTGGATTTACATCTAAAAGGCGATTTTTTTCGTTACATGGCGAATGCGCTAGATCAAACTAAATGGATGCCGTTCCAGTAATGAATACAGGATGTCCCGTAACAACTTACAAACCTTAGGGGACAAAAATTAAAATGAACATTTGCCCTAAAAATCTAAGCTTTTGAACCCAGCAGGCTGTCAAATCTAGAAAATATATTGTTTTTCTTTAAAAACTCTTCGCCACCAATACCAATATATACAAATATTTTTAGACAGTTCTAGATTTACTCAGCAGGCTGGGTAGGCTGGAGGGCGGCACATTTTTAGGGGGCGGCAAATTTAGTTCTGGCAAATTTTTTTACTTTGATATACAAATTGCGACATGCTCATATTAGTAATAAAGGTTGTTAGTACTAGTCGAGGCAATGAAGCAAAAAGTACGGAATTATTAGGACATGACGGGACGGATCAAAATGCGTTTTATTGCATTCAGCTCCCAAAATTATTTGTAATATTTGTACTTAATTTCTACTTTATACAAACCGTAAATTGTATTGCTGTAGCTCAAAATGCATTTAAAAATTGCATTTTTTTAAGACGCCCGTTGGAAAAGAGGTATAATAACTTTGTAAATAAGAGTCAGAACTGGCTCAAGTCGTGTACTCGGGGATTTTAGGTCGCTGATCACGATTATAATGTTTAAATTGACCCATTGATAACTTTAGCTCAGGGTACGCAGACCAACGTCATCTCCGTGGGACTCGTCCAAATTCATGAGGAGAAGGCGAGAACTCGGCGCTCCCGCCCGGGGTTTTAGGTTTGCTGAATATAAATATGGCATTGGCGAACAACCCACGGACACCTGTGGCGCGCCCTAATCTGGACGCGGACATCATCTCCGAGAAGAGTGCCGAAAACAGGAGCGACTAAATCGAGCCCGTGAGTAGCGTACAGTGTTGTCACATTTTTAGGCTTTCGAAGGTAATGTTTTGGAGGTTGCATAATCTAGGCAAATTTATCTCGCTCAATGAGCATTAAAAGAAAAATCTCGCTAAATTATTATTCGACTTGTGATGACTACGCATGACCATTGCCTTTATAAAGGTAAAATATCGAGATAAACTTATTGTCTTCGTCTTAAAATGTTAAAATATTTCCTTCATTCCCAAAACGTTACTTTTGGCAGTTTAGAGCTAAGAACCTGAATAATATTGTTGTTTTCTGCCGTGGCATAAACGCACAAAAAAAACGTTTGCAATATGTTGAAACTACGGGCAAGTTTTTAATTCCATCGACAAAAGTACGCTGAATTTATGCGCTGAATATCAAATGACATTACAGCATGTCGGAAGGCTCTCCATCGGTAGTTTAAAAACGGTTTGATGGAATTTCCGCTTAATGCGCTGTATCCATCGATGTAATTAAAAACTTGCCGTACTGCAGTTTTTTCACTTTTTTCATAATACGTGGGATAACTTAAAAGTAACTAATACATTGATAAATATCTAGAACATTTAACATACCGTACTATAAGATAAAGAAGTATTGATTCTCCAATTATGGAACAAAGTCGTTAAATTTATTATTAATAGATTTACCGTTTTAAAACGACTTTTATCAATTTTGTAAAAAAACAAGAAAAAAGGAATTTGTTTCTCGCAGCTTATTAAAGGGAATCCTAGACCTTCATACTTTCTATTGTAAATATAACTTTTATATTTTATGTAGGTAGATTCAACACTAATGGACATGAAAGTGGGAAAATATTAAACAAACTTTTGTTTTTTTTTAACATTATTTATTTTTAAACTTTATATATGAAACGAAACTACATTTGAGGAGGTGGCGGTCAAAAGGTTTTGTCACATCAGAGTAAATAGCATTAGACACAATTTTCTTTAATTAATTTAAAGTTTTTATAGAAAGAAAGAATTGAAAATAACTTTTTAAAATAATCCCCAAATCTCAACATGTGATTTTTGTGAAAAAAAAACCTTTTTGACTGGCACCTCATCAAAATAAGAAATAATTATTATAGCTTGACAACACTTACAGTATCTACCAATTGACAAAACTTACAAAGGAAAAAATATTTGGCTCAAAACCCTACCTCCACCATTAGGTATAACCAGTTACCAAATTGTAAATTAGATTTATATAAAATATTTACAAGATAAAAATCATAACTTTATAGACCAGAAACCAAAAAAATAGAAAGTTTTACTATTTACATAAAGGTTACTCCCACTTTAGAAATACTTTAACATAAACGCAATTTAACCCTTTGCGGCCGGAATTATATTTTAATAAAACTAAGAAAAAAGTTATACTGTACTTGCCTAATAATGGTGTCTGGAAAGATATTAATTCGTTTTTTTTTAATGTTTTTTTTTTGGTTTAGGTTTAGAGGCGTGTCTTCACAGTGAAACCACTAGGCAATATAAAGGCAAATTATTTATTATACTAAGGTTACAAGGGCTTAATATTTATTTGTTATGGTATTCCAAGAAACATTTTTTCTTATCCGTCAGACATAGCGCGACGTCACATCTGAAACAAATTATTCCAGTAAGTTTTAAAATATTTATATTTGATAAAAATTACCTTGTACAAAGCCACCTCGATTTGTGGGGTTCTGATTTGCTGCTACAAGAAGCACTTCTTCTTGGTTATTCAGAATGAATAGGCATATGTGAACATGAATCGTATCGAATTTCATATGGAACAATACGCTTAAAATGACTTACTGATCCACTTGATGGACGGCCCTTTTTACAGCTAAGTCCTCTGACCCAATCAAACCCATAGCCACAGAACAAACAGCTCCAAGCTTTTTTATTTGCATTACCACCAGCTTTTGTAAAGCGTAAAGATTAGTTTGAAATACTATATGGTTACAAAGGCTTTCTGGAAACATTTGAAGAGACATATCGGTAGGAGTTTCTACATCAAGGCCAATTTTTGGTCCAGTTAATTCATTAAATATTTTCATATTTTTTAAGCCATTTGTTGTAAATTTAGACCAAATGGTTTTTTTGCAAATTCTCGTGCTTGAATACCTGAAAGCGGGAGCTCATCATCGCTATCTTAGATTAAATAATTGATATTATTGACCTCCGTCACAGAAATATCCTGATCAAAAATAATGGGCATTGATTCTATGTCAAACATGTCAAAATTTGCATCACTATTAGAATTTGTCATATGTTCATCTTCCCCAATATCGTCGTCACTTACATCCCCCAGCTCGCTATTATCATCCACTGAAACGTCTTCATTAAAATCGAATAAGTCATCCGCTTTTATATTTTTTATTTGCAAAAATATATTTTTTGGACTACCACCTATAAATAACAAAAACAGATTCTATGAGTCCTAGTGTCCCCATGGTGAGCCCACCAGATATTTTCAATCAAAAATCATATTTATTTGTAGAACTAATGATTATTAATGTAACAAATCTATAAAACAATATACTTGATAAATATTAAAACCAAAACTTACCCGCCATCTTCCTAATATATTGTTCTAATGCATAAAATCAATCACACTTTATCACTTAGCAACAACATCCCTAAATAACTAAAATTATAAATTTAAAATGGCGCATGAACACATCGGCGAAGATTGCTTAGGGTGGGGCGATATCTTACGCCTACGTCATTACAGGTGTATTCGCCGCGAAGTCACCAGGCACTTAAAAATATATTTATTTTTAAGTGTCCTCACTGTGTGACCACTAGGGAACAAAGGGTTAACAAAATAATTTAAAAATAATAAGCTATTTTTTATACCAGGAAAAAGTACTTTTAGTTATTCTTATTTAGAAGTTTAATTTACCTGTGCTTGTTTATTGCATTTTAAAGTCGGAAAATAAAATAATATTTCTCTTTAAGTAATTTCCAAAAAGTAGCACTTCTAAAGCAGGAGTGAATAATTATCTACCATAGGAAATAAAATCTCACACCACTTAAAAAAAAACACAGTTTACAAAAAATTTCTAGGTTCTACAATCTACTAAAAAAATAAACTTGGTTGGTATACATTTTAACTAAATAAGCAGAATAAGCTTATAAAATAAAAATACACATTTTCACCCAAAAACCTCACTTCTACTTTAAAAATAATACAACTCAAATGTAAACAGTACAGTACTTTAAGGATCTATAATCTTATTTGCAAGTTTAATTTATGTTTTATTTATTATTTTTAGAGTCGAACAAGTTATCAAAATAACATATTGTCCCTAAACAAATTAAAAAAAAGTAATTTCTAAAGCAGAGAAGCAAACATATAATCCAAAACCAGACCCAAATACTTACCTAGATAATTCTTTCAGCCATGCACATAATGATCACATTTTAATAATTTTATAATAAAGGTGATCATTTATAGGATTGTCTGAAATAAAGAGAGTTCTTGATAAAGTACCTTTTATTATCCTAGTTTCAGTAGAATTTGGTTTGCTAATCATAAGTTTTTTACTATTCCGTTTCTTTTTAGTGGAAAAAAGTTTTGTTTTTTAATTTTTTATTACATGGTGAAGGTGCCAATGTTTCTTGACTAAAAGAGTTAAATTTAGTTTCCTCAACAGATAAAGCAGAACCTAAATTATTTAATACTTTTAAATGGCTAAGCATAAACTCTTGTTCTGCCGGAGTATAATTTAAAGTGTCTATTTTTGTTACAAATTTTAAGGCTTCAGATTTTATTTCACACAGCATTTTATGGGAAGATTTTTTTGAAACTGAGATTGAGGGTGAGTTTTCGGATAAATTATTTACTAATTTAATAACTTCCAACTGGCTTTCATTATTATTATTTCTTGTGGGTATATTACTATTTTCATTCTCTATATTAACACTATGTATGTGTTTACAAATAGTTGATTTTATTGAATAATCTAGGCATGAACATTCATAGGTATGAACACAGATATTGCAAAATTTACAGGTTAAAGCACAACAAATACCATTTTTAATTTTTTTTACTACATACTTAATATTATTTTCATCAGTAGTTTCAAATATATTTGTATCAGTTTGGTGAATATTATTTGGATTAGTTATGGCGTTTCGGTGTCTACTTTTTATTTTAGTTAAAGATTCACTGCATTTACCCTTTGTCAACTTTATAATTCGGTTTATAGTCTTATCTCTCAAATATTTTTGTAAGGCATAAATGGCTTTATCTAAACGTTTAATTTTTTTCCTTCCAAATAAATATATTTTATTACTTTATGCATACTTTCCAAATGCATATTAGTGTTAATACCACATCTTTTGCGATAGCAATATGCCCACAGAAATCTATTATTAAAATAATTATTTTTTAAATATTCAAACATATTTTTTGTTTCTGGGTCATTATTTAATAACTCCAAAAATGCCTGCAAGTCTACCTCAAATGTATCTTCTTGCATACATGTTTGAAGATATTTTAATGTTTTATAGACCCATTTCTTTTTTTCAGGGTCCCTTACTTTCGACAGATTTTGTTGCCATGCCTTATCAACGTGCCAAGAACAATATAATTGTTTGTTGGGTGCACCCATGACTGCTACCCATGCGTGAATATAAACATTCGTTATATCAGACATAAATACGTTACAAGAGAAAATATGGCCAGGAATTGCTTTCCTGATGCAAGTAAAAAAACACTTATAAATGTATGTGTCCTTTCTATTTGAAAACATAAATGCAATAGGAAATCCTTCCCCAAATTCATCTAGAACAAGAACGGTTGTTAGCTCGAAGTCATAGGCATTCATGCCATGGGTGCCATCAACACAAATAATGTTACTACCAAACTTTTTAAAAATTTCTATTTGTGTTATGTTCATAAAAATAAGGCAAAAGTCATTAATATGTAGATCAAAATCTGTCGAGTTTTCCCCTGAGGTTTAAAAAGAAGAATGGGACTATATTCACTACTCATACTCATGCACTCTTTAACCCAAAGATGGACACTGGTCGCGTCATCTTGATGCCGGCAACCTTCGTTTATATTAATTTTGTATGAAGCTTTAATATTGTTGATATCCTTTAGTGTTAAGATATCATCCCGATTCAAATTTTCTTCAATGCCTTGGCGTATAGAGTCCAAAATACTAAATAAAAACAAAAAAACCATTAAATCAAAATTAAACAGAGTTATTTTTGTAAGAAGTTAATAATAAAATCCAACATATGTATGTATAGTTGTCTTATGTAAATTTTTACATAATGCTTAGACAAATTGCTAAAACCATCACCATTTATTAAGTTTTAGGTACACCTTCCACCTTAACACAAGGTTTACTTACTTTACTTACTTACTCTTTTTATCACCATTTTTTGAAATATCTGCAATCATTAACTGAAAAATCCTAAACTTAAGAATAATTAGAAATTTGATAACATTACTTTAATTTTATATTATTATTATTATTATTAAAAAGCTTAAAAAATTTAATATATAAAACCTACCGATTTGCAGGAACACTCATCATAAGTTTCAAAGATACCTCTTTTCGGCATAGCTTAGAAACACGTAAATGTTGAATCTCTTCTTTATGACCATAATGGGTGGAATGGTACACAACGGAGCATTTACCTGATGGTATGTGTTTAGTAACAATAATTTGGCTTGTACAGCCACAATTTATTTTGGAGGATCCTTGACTGCGTTCATTACGTTGGCGACTTTCTTCCGTACTTACATTTTCTTTACCTAAAGTAGTATAAATATACTTAGATAGCAGCAGCGGCTGGTGATGACCAATTTGGTGGGTTAACCTGCACCTTAGGTAAAAACTAATTTTCTTTTTGGCCTCTTATTATAAGTAATTAATCCATTTTTAGTGATAACATGTTAAATAATAAAACAAATAAGTGTTAAAAATGATTTTATAGACTATATAATAATACAATGGTGCGGGGTTGACCCACCAAATTGGCATTCATCATCCACTGCTACTAAATTTAGTAATATTTGATAATAAAAGGAATAAAGAAAAATTATTGTTACTATTACCTGTCCTTGAGCAATATAAATAAGTTTTTTCTCTTAAATTATCCAGACTACGTTTAACTCCTCGGGTTTTAAAAAAGCGTATATTTCTCCTCTTCTCCTCATTTTGTAACCATTCTTCAAATTCTAAAAAAGAAATACAGCTGTACCGAGAGCTGTACCTTATAAATTAATAAAAAAATAAAATAATTTTACCTTCAAAGATGTTAAATTCCAAGCAGCTTTCTACCATCTTAAAATTATGATTCACAGTCAAATGCTCTCTAAGATCTTTGCTTGTATTAAAATGGGTTACACAATTTTCTAAACATTTAAATAAGCCCCTTTGGTCACGTCCTAAAAATTATAGCTTTTAAGTATTGACAAAAGTTAATTAAAATTATGTCTTTTTCTTACCACTTCTACAAACATTACTATTTATGTGTCTTTGTAGGTTGTAATTCCTTGAAAAACTTGATCGCAAGATTCACACTTTAAAGAAAAACATTATAAATTCGAAGCCGAAATTCGATTTTATTACGGATATTAACTTTACAAATGCATTTGCACCGATGCACAAAGAAAGACTCGTCGTCTTCTCTTCTCCTCTCCTACACTTTCTTTGGCGCCAAATCAGTTAGGAATGTATCAAACAAGAAAATATATGCAACCAACAAATCCGACTATTGACATGTTAAAATGCAGCGCAGTGTTGCCACATTTCAAAATGTCATTACTCATGGGCTTGAATTAGTCGCTCCTCCGAAAACAACACGAAAATCATTGTGGGGCGTTTTGTATAGGGCGCTGAATTCTGTCGAAAACGACCTTCCAAACACCTCGGTGCATCGGTATCTAGCCCTGAATGTCATCTCCGTTGCTTTTTCAGTTTTCCTGACAGAATCGAAAATACGGACCAAAAATCGTTATTACGGGTTTTTAAGATACTGAATCAGAATTTAATTTTGAAAACGATCCCCTGAGGATCTGCTGCACCAGAACCTAGCTCTGAAAGTCGTCTCCAGGCTTTCCAGACACATTCCGGAAAAGACGAACCAAAAATCGTTTTGATTTTTCTCTTGGGGCGTTTCCATATTCATATTTCACGCCGAAAACCACCCTTCAACAATCCGGTGCACCGCAACTTTTATCTCGACATGGATGTTATTCCCATGAATGTCAACCAAAGTGATGTTTTAAGACACCTAGTCAATACAGCAATAAATTCGATTCAGCGCCCAAAATTTACGATTTTTGGTTTGCTTTTTGATTTTGTCAGAAAAAGCCACGGACATGACGTTCAGATTTAGGTTTCGGTGCACCAAATGTTCGGAGGGTCGTTTTCTGACATGAAATTCGGATTTAGCACCCTACAAAACGCGCAATAATGATTTTCGGGTCCAAGTTAAGGCGCACCAGGTGTCCGTAAGTTTTCGCAGATGCCATATTTAAATTGGAGCGAGCTTCTTCTTCCTCTCCTTGCAGCTTTTGCGAGAGTCTCACGGAGATGACATTCATCGGCGTTCCTAAGCTTCCAGGCCTTTAGTAATTCATTGCCTCGACAATAAGTTTGTTTTTTTGCTCTTAAAAATTGTTTTACGTTGATATGATTGTAGACTCAGATATCAAAATTCAGTAGCGGTAAAATGAATATATAAGCTTACGGGCGGCAAATATGTAAACCCGCCACTGAATACCCACAAAAATAATTAACACCAGTGCATTTGGGTAAATAATATATATATATATATATATATATATATATATATATATATATATATATATATATATATATATATATTTTTAATTACTTTTTATTTGGAACAAATTTGATCTCTTGTCTCTCTTATTTGATACCGTTTTCGCGTAAATAAATAAAAACTATTTCTCGGCATGGTATTTTCGTATTACTTTATTAAATTATGCAGTTCTAGAAGTTTATACTAGACCTTCCACAACGGGTACTACGAACAAATAATGAAGAGATCGTAATGAGATTACCACGAAGCAGTGAAGCATCGATTCGAGAAGTTATCCTTACAGAAGATGTCATTCTACCTCCAAACTCAGAAAGCATCATACGAGCAAGGTTCGAAGACTCCGAAGAAGGTGAAATCGTTTTAGTCGAACCAGTAGAAAATTGTCCGTTATACGCTAAAGGAATTCTACCAGCAAGAACTTTGGCGCAAACCAAAGGAAATATGGTATTTGTGAGAATGATGAACCTGAAAGATTTCCCTCAACAGGTCAAAATGGGTGACAAAATTGGTACCTGTCAACCTGCTGCTATGATAGTTACCTATCCCTGTACCACACCTGCAGGGGTCTCCACACGTAAACTACCTGATGCTCTACAAGACCTGGTGATTTCATCAAAATCCTTGTTAGACCCAGTCCAAGTATCTATGCTGGAAGAACTATTAAGAAGAAATCAAGATGTTTTCTCTTTATCCGAAAAAGATTTGGGTAAAACCAGTGTAGTGCAACATCGAATAAATACTGGAGACGCATCACCGATAAAACAACCGCCCAGAAGAATTCCTTTAGCCAAGAAAGAAGAAGTTGAAAAGTTACTTGAAGACATGCAAAATCAAGGCATCATAGAACCATCCCAGAGCCCATGGTCATCTCCAGTAGTCCTAGTTAAGAAGAAAGATGGTTCCACCAGATTTTGTGTTGATTTCCGAAGACTGAATGACGTCACGAAGAAGGACAGTTTTCCACTACCAAGAATTGACGATACCCTAGACACACTAACGGGGTCAAAATGGTTTTCCACATTAGACTTAAAAAGTGGTTATTGGCAAGTAGAACTTCATCCGGAAGATAAGGAAAAATCTGCTTTCTCGACCGGGACCGGACTGTGGCAATTTAATGTTATGCCCTTTGGATTATGCAATGCCCCTGCTACATTTGAACGTTTGATGGAGTTAACACTACGGGGACTAACTTGGAAAACATGCTTAGTATACCTTGATGACATAATAATTCTTGGAAAAACATTTGATGACCACCTGAAAAATGTTGAAGAGGTTTTTCAAAAGCTTAGATCCGCCCAGCTGAAGCTTAGCCCAAAGAAATGTCACCTGTTCCAGAAAGAAGTCAAGTACCTGGGGCATATAATTACAGAAGAAGGAGTAAAAACTGATCCAGAGAAGACTGAAGCTATCCAGAACTGGCCTGTACCAAAGAACAAGCATGAAATTAGAAGTTTTCTGGGATTGTGTACCTATTACAGACGGTTCATACATGGGTTTGCCGATATTGCAAGACCATTACATCGTCTTACGGAAAACAACAACAGCTACGAATGGACTGAAGATTGTGAAGCAGCTTTTGTACACCTAAAGAAAGCCCTGTGCAATCCCCTGGTGTTGTCATATCCACAACCAAATAAAACATTTATTGTGGACACTGATGCGAGCAACACTGCTATTGGTGGAATTTTGTCACAGATGCAAGATGGCCAAGAAAAAGTAATAGCCTATTTTAGCAAAGTCCTTTCCAAACCTGAACGAAATTATTGTGTCACCAGAAAAGAACTTTTGGCTATTGTTAAATCCCTAGAGCATTTTCATAAATACCTGTATGGCCAGAAATTCCACCTAAGAACGGACCATGCATCACTTAAATGGTTGCTTCAGTTCAAAAACCCTGAAGGTCAGATAGCACGATGGTTACAACGCATTCAAGAATATGATTTCAAAATTGACCATCGAAGGGGACTGAACCATAAGAATGCTGACGCTCTATCAAGACGACCTTGCCCGGATGATTGTAAACACTGCAGTAGACGAGAAGAACATGAAGATCCTGATGAATTTCACTGCCGAAGAACACGTCTGCAGTGCTCTCAAGAATGGGATCTTAAGATCTTGGCCAAAGAACAACTAGAAGATCCCGATCTTGGAGACATTATCAAACTTAAGACAGAGAATTTGGAAAGACCACCATATCAGAAAATAGCCTCCAAGTCTCCAAGACATAAAGGGTACTGGGCCATATGGGACTCTTTGATTATTAAAGATGACCTATTACAAAGGGTCTGGGAAAGTTCTGACGGCAAAACCCATAAACATCAGATAATCCTACCAACCAAAAAGGATTCCTGAAGTATTGCAAGCCTTGCATAATGGTGTAGGAGGTGGCCATTTCGGAGTTATGAAGACTCTTGAAAAGGTTCGAGAAAGGTTCTACTGGCTGGGAAGCCGTGCAGACGTAAAAGACTGGTGCAGAAGGTGTAAGGACTGCGCTTCCAGCAAGGGACCCAAAACACGAAGCCATGGCAAGATGAAGCAATACAATGTAGGGGCACCTTTTGAAAGAATTGCCATAGACATAGCAGGGCCATTTCCAGTTAGTAAATCAGGGAATCGCTATATCTTGGTAGCGATGGATTACTTCAGTAAATGGCCAGAAGTTTACCCAATCCCAAATCAAGAAGCTATCACTGTTGCCGATGTATTATTTCAACAATGGATTTGTCGCTATGGAGTTCCTAGAGAAATACATTCCGATCAAGGCAGAAACTTTGAGTCCGATCTTTTCAAGAACCTTTGTAATCTCCTGGGAATCCATAAAACAAGAACGACACCTCTTCATCCCCAGTCCGATGGTATGGTAGAGCGGTTTAACAGAACACTTGATAACTACCTGAAAATTAAAGTAAATGACCAACAAAGTGACTGGGATAACTGTATACAGCCGTTTTTATTAGCATACCGCTCCGCAATTCACGAAACTACTGGCGAAACACCTGCTAAAGTCATTTTCGGAGCGGAAATATGCCTTCCAGTTGACTTGCTTACAGGACGACCTTCCACCAATAAAGAACCAGCAGAAGACTATGTAAGTCAACTAAGTAAACAGCTACAGAGAATACATGAAGAGGTGCGTACCAAGTTACAAAAAGGAAGTGACCGTATGAAATCCCGCTATGACTTGAAAGCTAACCATCAGGGATTTGTCGTCGGTGAAAAAGTTTGGTTATACAATCCAAGAAGAACCAAGGGGCGTTCACCGAAACTACAGAAGTCATGGGAGGGACCATATAAAGTGGTGACACGGCTTAATGATCTGGTGTACCGTATACAAAAGAGTCCACAAGCAAAGATGAAAGTAGTACATCTAGAAAGGCTAAGCCGTTATCAAGACAGTGAAGATACTTGATCGAGACGATCAAAACTTGAAAGGGGGCAATGTTACAGACTTTCAAAAATGTGTTTAGGTTATAGAATTTTAGAGAGTTAGGATCATTTAATTTAGTTTGTTAATTTATTTAAATAATTTACCTTAATTTTTCCAAGTTCTTTCATCACTTTCGAAGGTTTCCGAAAACGCCCGAATTATCCATTAAGAACTTTTATGCCATCCTGTACTATGGAATTTTCACGATATTTCTCGAATATTCTAGATCATTCTTTACTCTTCCACCATACTATAAAAGGGCGACGGGAAACTTCCGATCAGTTAGTACCGATTCGACTTTTGTGCTGTAAACTTCGAGACAGTGACAATTTAAGATTTTGCCGTTATTGTTACCATAGTTACGTTACATTGTTAATAAAGGTATAAAAACGAAGGCACGTGTTTTTATACGAGGTGATTTGGAACAATATATATATTAGAAAAACGCTGTGACGTACCATTTTCTTGTTAAAAAATAATTTACCTTAAACACCTCATGGACGACACTGGTGATATTTTTTTCTTGTATGCCAAACAATGTCTTCTGATGCAAAGGAGCGTTCCCCAATTTTTTAAAAAATATCTACATTGGTCCAAAAAACAATACTTCTTTGAAATTTTTAACACCCCGTTGTTCAAAAACTAAGACGTTTAGGACATATGTTTATACGAGGTTTTTTCCTAATTTTCATTGTGGAATCACTCCTTTAAATTTATTGGTTGTGTTAGTGAACATCCTGAATAGGGTTCTCTTAATAATTAATTAAATTTTGATTATTGTTTTGTGTAATTGGATTCTTTGATTAATAAAGATTATGTAAAATGATGAAAATAACATTTTTCCACAAGCGTTAAAAAAATGCTGTTTTTTAAATCGTTAACATGAAGTTAAAGTCCTTCATTCTGGTACACATAAAGTGTTAAAAAAAGTAACTTTTTTAACACTTCAAGCTTTTTCACATTTTGAATTAGTGTTCTGTTTCAATGCCCATTTCAATAAACTTAAATATCAATTTATGCAATGCAAACAGTAAACGCGACTTCAACTGAACCAAACGGTCAAGTTACCTTTGATTTTGTTATTATTTCTTTTGACAGTTTGCGAATAAATTTAATAGACATTCTTTAAAATTGATAGTAATAACAAATTTGAATGACTAAAAAATTGAAAAGGAATTTATACTGTTTTAGTATTATTTCTACAAAAATTAAGTACATACAATTTTCTAAAATTAAATAATAAATGCATAGTAGTTATATGAAGAGGATAATTGTCTCTTAAAAAATAAGAAGGCTACGATTTTGTGCTGAAAAAATTAAAATTAATAAGTTTAGATAAATAAAACATATATATAAAATGGTATTTTGGAAAATTTGTATACGGTCGTGGAAAAAATATAGTATGTAACACATGCAGAAAGTGTATTTTTTTACTCATAGGACTGCCGCACTCGCCTAACGGCTCGTGCTGTCAAACTTCCCATTCGTAAAAAAGTTTCACTTTATGCACATGGTAAATAAATTACTATTTTAATTCATCAGAAAAACTAATTAAACAAAATCACTGTTCAAGGTGAGCCAAATTTAAGGCTTTTTGTAGGAAACTCACGCTTCTGTATGTTTTATACAAAAACTGACCCCCATTTCTACCCAGCAAACACTATTTGCCGGCAATATACATTTTTCATATTGGCATTGATGGTAAAGCATTGACAATTGGTGGCAATATTATGCCAACATCTAAAGCCGCGTCCACATTAGTAAATAAATGTGTTGTATGTTGAATCTAGAATTCGGCGCAAATATTTGCGGCGCAAATTTCACGTTCTACCCACGTTCAATTTTACGTTGTGTGTCGTGCGTTCGTGCTCAAAACGTGTGTGATCTTATGCGTTGCATACTATTTTGTTATTCTGGATTTGTTTATATTTTTTCGCCAAGTATTTTATATTTTGTAAAAGATAAATTTAAATAAAGAGGATGTTCTTCTTCTGATACAAGAATATCAAAAATAAAGACTTTTATGGGATCCAAGCGATAAGTGGCATTTTCATAGAAACAAAAAGAATAATGCTTGGGAAGAAATCGCAAAATGTGTTATACGTATTATTTCGAATGAAGATTCAGTTTTTATTAAAGTTTTCGCCTTACAGATGTTGTTTTTGAAAGATAATAAATTTTAAAAAAATAAAAATCCAGTTTTGCTACCACATTACCTTTACATAATCTTTTAGAATGTCAATTAAAGCACTGCATACTTCTGGAACTATCAATGATATGCTTTGTTTGTATATTTTAAAAAGATATTGAAGGCTTGTATATGAATCTCCAGTAGCCATAAAACGTAATGTGACAGCTAACCTTTCCTTCACGGATATGGCTTCTCTAAGCTTGGTGTCCTTTTTGATAATTTTTGGTCCAATCTTATTTATTAAAATCTCAAAGTCATTTGTAGACATTCGCAAAAAAAAATTGAAATGCCCAGTACTTTCATCCAAGGATAGTTGATATAATAACTTTACGCCATCAAATTGTTTTTTATTTTGATACAAATGTTTAATCCAATATCGTCTTTTTTCTATTTTTCTCCTCCATTTTATTTTATTTTTTTTTTTTTTTTTTTGATAAGATTTTGCACGACGATAAAAGTAGCGCATTTTCTTTTTATCATTAACATTGCATCAGACATAGTCACAGAATGGTGGGTTTAGAACAAATTAGAAAGATGGATATCAGTTAACTTCTATAATTTCTAAACAGCAAGTCATAATAACATTTGTCAAAATCATTGCGTTAACGTAAATACGTCCACACTAAAACAATATTGCGGCGCAAATCTCTTTGATGTTGAAAACAAACCGACAACCGACGGATCGCGTGCGTTGAATGTCGCGAAAATTTTTGCGTGTGTTTCTATGCGGCGAACTCGTCCACACTTGCAAAAATTTTAAACGCACATACAAATTTGTGCCGCATGGCGCACACAACGTAAATTTTTACTAGTGTGGACGCGGCTTAATACGCATTAAAAAGTTAACCCTAAATAAACACTCAATTGCCAATAAATTTTACATGCAGGCGGCATACCAATCCTGATTAAATAAAGCATGCCTTTTTGTTGCAGGCAAATAAATATTGGATTTTTAAAGGCAAACCTTCAACGCATATTTATACTTTTCAAACCATATTATTAACATTGGTATTTAACTAACATTCGAACAATTTTTTTGATTTGTTTTATTTATAATGGCCGCTAAACAACATTATTTTATGTTTTTTACATAATTTAAAGGAAGTGGCCTTTTCCTAACATTTTATTGATACAGATAATGCAAATAAAAATTAAGTCAAAAAATTTTTTATTATGTATTTTTAGAGACTAAAAATTAAATGATGGTAAAATTACCTAGGTTAATTTCGACGATTTCGACCGAAGGTGATAAATTCAAATTTCCCGCTTAGCCGAAATACAAGATTTGACAATTTGACAGATGAGGCAACTTAGCTTTTGTTTGGGCGCCTTGTGCAATTGTTTTCTACGTGGTTTTCTAGCTTTTAGATTCTTTTTAAAGAAAAGAGTTTTTAGTAGACATAATTAAGTGTATTCATTACCTAATTAGTATGTGTTGTGTAATTAATTGGTGATGGCTAGTCAAGAAGGCGGGTTATTCAAGTAGATTGTTGGGAGCTGTAAACATTTCGTTTAAAACCTTTTAAATTTGTAGTTACCTAAAAAATTATATGAAATCAGGGAGTTGCCTTATTAAAAGTTTTAAAGACGTGTTAATAAAAAAAATTATATATATTTAATAGTTTTTTTGACATTTAACTCCTTTAAAATATTTCTCCCTATGTTTTGGATCTGAAAATTTAGTGTAAGTATCCCTTAAATACTTACTATTTTAAAGTTTTCCTGCCTTTTTTCTCATTTTTTTCGATTACAAAATTCTAAATATGTTATTTAACTTTTGGGACCTTCAACTTTTAAAACTTGCAATACTTATTGAATAATAAATGCCATTATCCTAAACGCATTTTTTTGCCAATAACTTATTAAAGATGGATGCCATCATCCTAAAAGCATTTTTTGGCATAACTTATTAATGATGGATGCCATCATCCTAAACGCATTTTTTCATCATAAATTATTAATGACGGATGCCATCACATTATCTGCAACACGTGGCCTAATAACGGCCAATTGCCCACTTTCGCGTCTTTTTGATACCTTTTTGCCAATGCCTTGTCATTAAAGAGTGTTGGCAATGCCAGTAAATTAAATGTACAACGCCGGCAAAAAATGTTATATGGGTAAGGCTCAAATTTCTAGGCAAACTTACTGATAAAAACCACAATTTCAATCTTGGGTCGTTTACTTGCCTCAGAGTGTTTTTTTAATTTCTTGCGTTTTGGTTAATCTTTCATATCACTAGCGTAACGAGGGGGTGGCGGAAGGGGGGGCGCCGCCCCGAGCCTCCAGTTGGAGGAGGCTCTGAATGGGGCTCTTCATAGGAAATATGGTAGATAGGGTTTAGGAGCGTTGTTGTGAGGGCTTTTTGTAATTTTTAGTACCAAAATAGAAAGGAGGCCCCAATGTTGTTAAAGTATATCGTGTTAAGGTGAAAGCAGGTGCCATTTGAAGGATGACGACCTTTTCTTTATTTTTGCTCCTCTAAATTTCTTTATAATTACGAGAAGAGGGGCCAGACGTTCTGAAAGTATACGATATTATGTTGCAAAGGAAGCCTCAGTTTTGAGGTGAGGACCTTTTTTTTTTTGGTTCTCGATAAATTTTTCCAAAAGATTTTGAAGTCATAAGGAGCCCCAACTTTGTTTTCCGTCCCGGGCTCCGTTATGCTGTTAATCAATGGCGATATACATATAGAGTATATTAAGAAAAAGGAGTTTTTAATCATACAGACCGCACACTTGACAGGTTTTTGAAATATTGACCAATGTTGTGTCTTTTAAAATGGAACACCAGGTATATTTTACAGAAAGTTAATTTGCCTTTTTATAAACTTTTTAAAAGTATAAAACACTATGGGTTTGTATTTATATTTCATATCCAAAATTTTAAAGTAGGCGATCAAACAGTTTTTAATTGACTTGATTACTGTATTGATGCTTACGTCACGACTTTCAAAATTGGATTTTGCTAATAAACTTATTTTTTTTTTGTTATATAAATTTAGGTAGGTAGGTAGCACTTCCTTAAACAAAATTTTTAATTAATTAATGGTTTTTAATAAATAATTTTTTAGGTTTATTGTTAGCATATTTTTTTTAAATTAAAAACACCTATTACCTATTAATCTATTATATTAACTGTCATTTTCAATCAATGCTACAAATTTTTTTCTGTTAAAACTTCTTAACCCAATGCAATGTATTTTTGCGTTATGTTTTTAAAATTGATAATTATTATGCTAACAAGAATTCAAGAAAATTATTTAATAATAACCATATACAAATTAATAATTTTGCTTGAGAAAGTGCTACAAACTAACATAATAACAAAAACAAAAACTACATAAATCAATTTTGAAAGTCGGGACGAAAGCACCACCACAGTAATCAAGCGAAAAAATAATTTTGTCGTTGTTTATGATAACAAACTCATGGTGTTAGATTTTTTGAAAATTTTGTAAAAAGAATTAACAAATATACAGAGTGTTCCATTAAAAAGACAACATTGGATAATATTTAAAAAGAATAATATTTGGAAAAATTCCGACTACGCCAGTGCACTCTACGTAAACAGTTATATAAGAGTCCGTCCATGGGCGCCGGCAGGATGACTTACAGGGGTGCAAACTAGAAAAAGAAGTATTAAAAATTAAAGAGCAAAAAAAAAATATATCTTCTCTTTTCTTTTGGTCCTCTCCTTTTGCTCCTTTTCCAATAGCTAGGAGGGTGCAAAGCATCTTAAAATGCCTAAAATCAATACTTTTTTGTCAAAACTTATTACTTTTCATATATTTTCAAAAACCAGGAGGGTGCAAGTGCTTGCACCCCCTCCCGGCACCCATGAGTCCGTCATTATCTTTTTGATAATTTATAAGCCAACTGAGATAAGAGAAGTACCTGAAAATATCAAATTTTCAAAATCGCCCTGTACCTCAGAAACTAAGATGGCTATAATGGCTTTGTTTGTGGCATCTTTTTTTCACAAAAACGTAGGTCAGAGGTGCGCAATAACCGCAAGGTTCTATCTTTATTAATAACTGAGACCCCCGCAGTTGCAACCCAAATGGTACACCCTGTACATAGTGTGCCTAGCTAAGTTCGCCTCATACGAAAACCTATTTATTAATTCATTTTACGAAAAAAGTTATTCTTCATAAAAAGTTCTGCATGGTCTAAAATCTTAAATACAATTATCAGATATTAGGGTTTTTAAGTGGTATACGGGGTATCTAAAAAAATATTAATTTTGCTTAGGACGAAAGTACCGCAATTTTTATTTTTTAAGGGAAGGCCAATAACTTCCAAAACAGCGATAAGTTGCAGAAATGCTCGTTATCGCAGAGACATATTAAAAAAGGTTTTTCGCCGGTTGGTCATGGCCAATTTGGTAGGTCAATCCCACAGCCTTCTATACCAGATCAAACCGCATCATAGGTAAAAAGTAATATTTAAAATTTTATTGAGGCTACCCCAGCAAACACTATTTGCCGGCAATATACATTTTTATATTGGCATTGATGGTAAAGCATTGGCAGTTGGTGGCAATATTATGCCAACATCTAATACGCATTAAAAAGTCAACCCTTAATAAACACTCAATTGCCAATAAATATTACATGCAGGCGAATTGCCGGCAAGCATACAAAAATGGTGGCATACCAATCCTGATATTTCACTAACATTAAAGCAATTTTTTGATCTGTTTTATTTATAATGGCAGCTAAACAACATTATTTTATGTTTTTTTTACATAATTTAAAGAAAATGGCCTTTTACATAACATTTTATTGTTACAAATCATGCAAATAAAAATTAAGTCAAAAAAGGTGACAAATTCAAATTTCCCGCTTAGCCGAAATACAAGATTTGACGATTTTGACAGATGAAGAAAAATTGCTTTTGTTTGACCGCTTTGTGCAATTGTTTTCTACGTGGTTTTCTAGCAAATACTTACTATTTTAAAGTATTTTCTTTTGATTTACTTTCTTTTTTTTAAGTTTATTACATACCTTTAATTTTTTTATGGTTTATTGTTATTGTATAAAAATTTACATTATGTAATTTTTTAATGATAAAGTTTTCCTGCCTTTTTTCGATTACAAAATTCTAAATGTTATTTAACTTTTGGGACATTCAACTTATAAAACTTACAATACTTATTTAATGATAAATGCCATTAAACTAAACGCATTTTTTCATTAAACTTATTAATGATGGATGCCATCAGGTATAATACATAGTATACATCCTATGACCAATCTATAATTTGTTTTTTAAATTTAACACTATTTCTTGATGCCTGCAACTATCTTGTGTGTAAGTGTAGACAAAAAATCTACATTTAGGGAAGAACACATTTTTTCAAATATTACTAGCTTTGCGTTATTATTTTAATTCTCGGGTAACGTTTTTAATTGATATTATTGATATAGATACAGTGCCAGATTAAGACTTCGTGATGCCCTAAGCACACGACCCCTGTGGTGCCTCCTAGACAACAATTTTTTTGACTTAAAGGACTTTCTTTTACCAAAAATTTTTGAAGAGCGAAAAAAAAAAGAAAAAAATATTGTTCACCTTTTTCAAAAACAAAAATACAACACTCCCAACGGACGTTTCTATTATTTCTTTCTTTTCTGTTCTTTAGTGCCCGCTTTGTGGTGCCCCCAGAACGTGATGCCCTAGAACATAAAGTAACGTACCTACCCTAGAAGCAATATACAAAACGAAAGTATATTAGTGTGCTAACAACAAAATATAAAAACTGCACTAGGTTTAAATGTGGTTTTCTATGTCTTTTTAAAGTTAAAAGACGTTTAAGATTTTTTATATTTACGGGATTTTAGTTTATATTTATTATTATTTAATGCCTTAAAGTCTTAAAAATTTCCATACAATATTTTTACGTATATTGTTACACAATATCTATACCTCAACTTTTTAGCAGCGTTTACTGTATATCTTGTAACAGAGATTAAAACAGACTTAAATTGTTATCTGCACGCCGCCGCTTAACATAATTGTTAAAATAAATGGCAAGGATTTTAAATAATAAGGATAAAATTAATTTAGTTTGGTGACTATTGGATAATAGTCTTTAAAATATAACATGGAGTTATTACTGAATAAAAAGAGTGTTTGCTTTTGTCCATGGGACGAAGCACTATGGAACGTAGTCCGGATTTTAATTCAATTGCTATATTCTCGCGGCATTTTTAAAATCCGATGCGTACCGCCCCGCCCGGACGTATTATATGTATGTGCGATGCTCCAAATAATTTCATCGGGATTATTTTTTCCGTTGCGTACCGTCCGTCCGGTGCCGACGTATGTGCGCGTTCTATGTTTTATTGAGGTTGTTATACAGCGTATCTACTTAAGTTCGCACCATATGGAAAACTTTTTTATTATTAATTTTACGAAAAATGTTATTCTTTATAAAAAGTTCTCCATGGTCTAAAACCTAAAATGCAGATAATAATTCTTTTGCAGTAGTATACGAGGTACGACAAAAAATAAAAAATTTGCTCAAGAGGAAAGTACCTATTTTTTTCATAATTTTGAAATTTTTTATCAAGAAAAGATGTTTAGAAATAAAATAAACATTTGGGATGTTTTAAGTACAAGCAAATTTGTTTTTATATTTGGAATTCATACTGCAGGGCAACAGGAGACGCTTCGCCCCCGCCTTAAATATTTTTACTTTACCGCCTTATTGCATGTAATTGAATCATACGGTTGTTTTCTTTTAGTTTTATGTGAATTTTAAACGGTTTACAACCTAAAAGTATATAGTGCGTCAATGTTTGTTTTTTAAATAAAAAGTTTACAGTATGACTTTTTTCATTTAATTTTTCTTTTTCAAATGGCGCCTAGTTGTGAGTTTGACATTTATATCTGTTATTTTTTGTCTAAAATTTGGTTTATGTTGTCTCAGTTAGGAGATGAGGGCCTGAATTTAGACAAGCACTGTATAATTTTTTGTCAGATTTTTTGGCTTTGCTAACATCATTGTGTAATACCTCGTATCAAATTTAAATTAAAAGTTAAAATATTTATTAGCTTAATAAATAATAAATATAATAAATACTTACTGTATAACCATAGTCAAAAGACAAAACAAATAAAAAAATAATAGCTTAATAGCTAGCCAATAAAAATGTACAATTACAGAACTAAAAGTTTAATTTTAATATTTTTAAAAATAAAAGTTTCTTTTAAATGAAACCGAATATGTAATAGCAAAATTCCCAAAAGAACTTATAAACCATGACTTTTTCTAAAAATGGTTATGTATTAATTATCTCACTGTATTTGAGCTGTCACTTTTTTATTTGTAATGCTTTTGGGCACGGACCGTTACCAGGTTAAATTTTATTCGTATTAAAACTATGCGTTTGCATGCTTTTAAATTTCTTCCAAACTGTAGCACAAAATTTACGTATAGTTTAGAGTGGTGAAGGGAGGTGATACTGTTCGTATTTGCTACTGCGTTTCAACTCCATGAAGGCGCTGACACGCAGTAGGAATTTACAAACTACTTATGCATTTGCATGCTATTAAATTCCTCCCAGACTGCAGTACCAAACTCACGTAGGGTTTAAAGAGGTAAATAAAGGTGATACTGTTCATATTTGCTACTGCGTTTCAAATCCATGAGGGTGCTGACACGCAGTAGGAATTCATAAACCGCTGTAAAGAGAGCTTAAGAACTGCCAAAACAGCAAAACGTCACAGAAACGCCTCGTTTTTGGCAAAAAACAAGATTTTTTTTTTGAAAATGAACCATTTTGCATATTTGAATGTTATTTTTAATTCTTAACATCTTTGTTGATAAACATTTACGATATTATAAAAAATTAAGGTACTTTCTTATTGAGCAAAATTCATATTTTTTGACATATCTTTTTGACATACAACTGCAAAAAAACCTCATAATTGCATTTTGGGTTTTAGACCATGCAGAACTTTTTATAAAGAAAATCTTTTTCCGTAAAATTAATAATAAAAAAGTTTTCCATATGGTGCGGAACATAAGTGGACACGCTGTATAATGATGTCTAATATTTTTTTCGTTACTTCTACGCCCTGTTTTTAAAACTGCTTGCTTGTAGCCGAGACGCAAACCAAAATCTGGTAATTTCAGTTGATTTACCCCCACCAATTAAGAAATGGCACACACCTGCGACTGGTGATTGTGTTCAGCGACCAAAAGAGCTCGTCAAAGTTTTATTTTATTCTTGCTTAACGTTGGTAAAAAGGACGTGCTTGGTTAAAAGTATGGATTTATTTAGAATTTTTGTTTCAGTACGCACTTTTTACGTAACATTTTGTGTCTGAATCCATACTATCAGCCAAATATCTTGCGAACTTTCACCGGTTTGATGGTTAACTTAACACAGCGGGATTACTCGTCATGCGCATAGGAGGTTGTTTTTCCGGCTTGCTATTGGCTGTTATAAATGTCAAAACTCTTGACTTTCACATGTTTAATATGGCTGATGTTTTGTGATTATTGTGGCTGTATATTTGTTTTGTGTTTTATTCGGTTTGATTTTACGTGTGACCTGTGTTATAGATATAAATTATTGAAACAAAATTTGTGGAAATTTATGGAGTTTTTAATAAATTATTTTTAAATTATTTACGTTGTTTTTTTTTGAATAAAAACAAATTAACACTTTATCTAGGATTTATTTATGTAACAAGACATTATATACATTAAGATTTTATATACATCCGTAATAGTCTATTACATTACAAGTGTGGAAAATGACTAATTTCACACGAGTGGGAATATTGTAGCACGAGGCGTTAGCCGAGTGCGACAAACCCACGAGTGTAAGAAAGTCATTTTCACACGAGTACTGTACACTATTTTTCCTACGACCACAAATTATTCACCAAAAAAAAATAAATTAAAGTTTGTCTGTTCAGAAAAAATAAAAAACAATTGAGAACTTTGCAACACTAGGGTGATATTTACTTTGCAACACTAGTGTGATATATACTTTTCCTCACTGCTATATTATACTGTTTTGACAATATTTTACATCGAAAATCACCTACCTAGAAGCATTATATAACTTTTATCATTTTGGAATTTAAAAAGGCCCTCACTTAATAAAAATTGTATGGTTTTGTTAGGTAATAACGCTAATAGTTTAATACGGTTTTCTGCTATTATAAGTGTTTTTTAAAAATTATCGATTCTTACATATTTTAGACACTCTTCTAAATAAAACGTAAGTGGTGCATATCCAAAATATTCCGTTTTTTAAAAATATCAGTAAATAAACTTACGGGACCGGGGAGTGAAAAGGGGTGCTGGGTGGGGTAAAATTGGTAAAACGAGTTAATGAAACTGAACATCACATGTAAAATTAAGTAAAAATAACAGTTTTTCCTCATATTTTTAAAGAAAAACATATGTATTATTGTTGTGCTAACAACAACAAGCCGATAATACGCACTTTGAAGACTATGTTTCATAAAAAGTAAACTATTACAAAAATACACAAAGAAGTACAATTTAGCCATCACCAACAGAACTGTACCACCACGGCTAATCACCGCGCCAATAGTCGAATGCCTGAGTCACTAGAATTTCTTAATTTATGACAACAATCATGCTTAGGCAACCAACTATACATTATAATACAAGAAACATAATAAATGGTGTAATGCTGTAAAGTCGCCCTTTTTGCAACACTGGTGCTGTAAAGTACTTTGCAACACTAGTGTGATATAACGCATTTTCCATGCATGAAATCAGTGTGCTATTTGCTATTTTCACAAGTCTTGCTGGAGGTAAAGCACAATGAACCAATAGAGGATTTCTGTGTGCGTCACTCTCTATTTAAAAAATTTGCTTGAACTGTAAAAGACAGACAAATGATCAGTTTAAAAAGTATTAATTGTGATAAAAAATTATACTAAAGCGAAAAAATAAAAGGCCTAAAGCCTAAACACTTAAAAACTTAATAACTGACCCAGTTAAGGTACAAACCAAGATATAGAGTGTGTCTACTTAAGTTCGTACCATAAGGCAAACTTACTATTAATTTTACGAAAAAATTTAACCATTTGATATTAATTGTTTTCAGTGGTAGGTATATGAAAGATCTTAAAAAATATAAATTTATATTAAGAGGAAAGTACACTTATTTTTGTCAATATTGAAAATTTGTGGAAAAAAATGTTTAGGATTAGGATTTTTTTCTGCAATAACGAGCATTTTTGAGCTTCTATTACAAAAGTATTTTATTTCAAAATAAGTATCCAGTAATGTGGAAACTTAAATTTTCATTGTTAATTAAAACCTACAATCTTATCTGCTTCCTCATACCTAAAAAAACAAGTATGTAGATATCGAATAAAATGGACCAAGCACAGTGGCCTATGGAAACTGAAATCCTACTACGCTTTTCTTAGTATAAGTAGGTAATATTAACTTATAGACTATAATACCTTTCAACTAAATAGGATCAACATAAATCTAAAATTTATTTGGTTGGTAAGTTTGAGCATGCTATTTTCATATATTTCTTAAAATTATACACTTCTTTTACATTTAGTACCATTTTTTATGCTAAATAAGTAATCTCGCAATAAAAGTTTAGTTTTCAAGAAATAATTCTATTTAGATTTTTATTTTCAGTTCTCATTTCCTAAAATTTATACCTATACATTTTTCCACATTAACCTATTCCAATCTAAGAAAAAATAGTCTTCTACCAAATAGATTTTAATACACCATTAGCACTAAATTACCAATATTTAGTCATTAAAATATTAATAAATTTCAGTATAAACCACATTTTACACTTTTTATTAATGTTTTATGTATATTTACTCAATAAATCAATGTTTTTGAATATACCGCCGATTTTGACATTGGGAGTGCGTATGCGCATGCCCTGCCATCCCGCAGACCCTTTCTTCAAATTGTGCCACTTTTCGAAACGGCGATTGATCCTCTATCCTTGAGCATTTAAAATCCAGACATACCAGCATTTTGTATGTAATAAAAAAATTAAAATATGATAAAATTATAAATTAAATTTTTTTCATCTGTATTCTGTATATCGATTTAAATTAAGTATACCTTTTATATAGAAAAAGATAAAAGAATCAAACGGTTAAAGCAAAATGTAAAATTTGTTAGCTGTGTGCATAAATAAAAAAAATCTCACCCTGTATAATTCAAACTTACTACATTGCCGTTTTCCTATGAATTAAGTATGAGGTTACTTAGTTGCGTAAATATATATCATCGGTACTGTAGCAACAGTTCGAAAGTTATAATTTAATTAAGTTTTTTTATATATAACTTTAAAAAATCAGTAACTCCCTAACGAAGCGCGATAGAAGTTTTTTTTATATGAAGTATTAATATTATTTTGGCTTACTCTATTACCCCTATTATTTATGATCTTACCTTTTTGGACACCTGTATGTAAAAATTATTATTTATGGAACCTAAGGTAAAAATTAAAAAAATATTTTAAACGGAAAAAAGTAGTATGTGCACTAACTGAGCAAAAAAACGCCTTTTTTTTGAAAAATACATATCGAAAATATTATTTAGGGTGACAAAAAGAAAATATCGAGCTCTTAATATTAATATTTAGAGGTTTCCCTCCTTTAATTTGGACGAGGTGAAAAATTTATACGCACCTTTAGAAAATTAAATTGCCAACAAAAAACGATAATTTTTGCAAGATTGACCGTTTTTGAATAATCAAACTTAACCATTGGTATATTTTTAGATTTCCCTTTTTTATTTTGTACAATTGTAATTAGAAAAAAATACATTTGAAGCTTAATTATTATTCGAAAACGGTTCGTCTGGCAAAAATTTTTAATAAAACGTTTAATTTCTTAAAGGTATATGTGCAGATATTTTTTACCTTAATTTGGCAGCTTTGACGCAGAAATCAAAGTACAAATAGAAAATCTGAATTAAAAGAGATAGACCTACATATAAACTAAATATTTATATTAAGGACTCAAACTTTCACGATATTTTTCTTTTGTCATCCTAAACAATATTTTCGATATGTATTTTCAAAAAAAGGCGTTTTTTTTGCTCAGTTAGTGCACATACTATTTTTTTTTCCGTTTAAAATTCCGGTATATTCAATAACTCATAACATTTTTGCGCACAGTTTTTTGATTCTCAAAATTTATCAGAGGGATTTATTTAGAAATATTTAATATTATAAAATGAAAGCAAAGCCGTTCGCAGATTTATTACATAATTCCCCCTATATAGGGTGTCCCAAATTCGATGGTGACCACGAAGCTGTAACTGGCTACTAAAATTAGAAGGTGGCACAGTGAAACATTTCATAGTTCATAACTTCAATGCGCAAAATCTTTTGATAGTCAAAATTGATTAGAGGGCCTTACTTAGAAATATTTAACAGTAACAAATTAAAATATAAGCCATTCGCGAATTATTTTGCAATTTCTTACCCCGAGGAAGAGCCGCAGGATATTCAATAACCCATAACTTTTTGCGCCAATTTTTTTGACTATCAAAATTCATCAGAGGGGTTTAATTAACAAAAAAAAAATAATAATAATAACAGTGAGATATTAAATCAAAGCCGTTCGCGAATCTACTACAAATTTTTGTTACCACGAAGCTGAAACTGGCGACTTAAACTAAGAGGTGGCCCAGTGGAATATTCCATAGTTCATAACTTCAATTCGCAAAATTATTCAATAACTTATTTACTTTTTGAGCAAAATTTATTGACTATTTTAATATATTATAGGGTTTCATTTTTTTCATATTTAATAGTAAGAAATTAAAAACGAAGCCGTTTGGGAATTTATTGCAATTTTTTGTTTCCACGAAGCTGAAACTGGCGACTTAAATTAGGAGGTGGCCCATTGGAATATTTAATAGTTCATAACTTCAATGCGCAAAATTTTTTGACTATTAAAATTTATCAGAGGGCTTTATTTAGAATTATTTATTGGTAAGAAATTAAAATCCAAGCTATTAACGAATTTATTGCAAATTTTCGTTATCACGAAGCTGAAATTAGCGGTAAAAAATAGGAAGTGGACCAGTGGAATATTTAATAGTTCATAATTTTAATGCGCAATTTTTTTGGCTATCAAAATTTATTAGTGAGCTTTATCAGGAAATATTTAAAAGTTAAAAATGAACATTTAAGCCATTCAAATTTATTTTGCAAATTTTTACCCCGAGAAAACGCCGCGGTATATTTAATAGTTCATGTCTTTTTAGCGCGGCAGTAATAAATTAAAATTAAAGACGTTAAGTTAAGAGGCAAAGTTATTGCAAATGTTTATTACCACGAAGTTGAAACTGACGACTAGAATTGGGAGGTGGTTCATAACTTCAATGCGCAAAATATTTTGACCAAATAAATTTATTACAGAGCCTTAGAAATATTTAAAGGTAGAAAATTAAATTATAAGCCATTCGCGAATTCCTTTACACATTTTTACCCCGAGGAAACTCCGCGGGATATTCAATAGCTCACTTTTTTGCACAGATTTTTTCCACTATAAAATTTTTCATCAGAGGTCTTTATTTAGACACATTTAATCCCTTTGGTACTGAACAAAATTTAAAAATGGCCCCCTATATAGGGTGTCCCGAATTCGTGGGTGACAAGTGGGGTTTCAGCAACCGAAAGAAATACAAAGTCGTTTTATTAACAAAGCAAGCCTTGAAAACAAACGTTTATGGGTAATTTGTTAAATTTAACAAAAATTAGTGCACTAGAAAAAAGTTATTCAAAAAAAAACAAAAAAAAATGTTTTCTTCAACATCCTGTATCTCAGTTAATTTTGAGTTTTCTATTTTTTTTTTTTTTAAAAGTCTGTTGCATTAATTTTTATGTGCAGAATCGCCCACCGAAATCCTGACGGGTAATTTCCAGACAACCTGTATAGGTAGCTTTAAAAGTTGCTATCAGAAAGAGCTGAAACGTCTCAATTTTTTACCAGTGTATTGGATTTTAAAGCCCTATCTGTTCTTAATATTTTCTTTTTTTTATTTACTCGTATATCAGTATCTCAATTCTAAAAGGAAATAGAAGTTTTGAAATAAAACAAAAAATTTGTGTATAGGGTGTTAACTTATAATTTTACATCTCTCCTAAATTTTTTATTTTTGATGATAACAAATATTTTAAAATGTCAGTTTATTAAGTTGGTTTCGTAGTTTTCAAATCAGTAATCGGATTTTTGTTATCTCTTAAGATATACAGAGTACAACAAAAACTATAATTTAAAAAAATCCTGTATATTCTATTACCAGTAAAAATATACATTAAAAAACTTCAAACATATACTAAATGTGTCCTAGTTATCCTTATTAATTTCGAAAATATGATCATCTTAATTTTAAGTTTTCCCAATATAGTCTACAGGGTGGGCCAAATTCAATGCTTTTTATAGGAAACTTATGTTTCTGTGTGTTTTGCACAAAAACTGACCCCCATTTGCATGGATAAAATTTCAAGCCAAACTTACTTTTGAAAACCGAAACTCACATCTTGTGTCGTTTACTCGCTACAGCGTGTTTTTAATTTCATGCGTTTTCTTCAAGCCTTTATAACTTTTTTTTGGGGATTTTTGAAATCTGTAGCAACTTTTTATGCAGATGCACATGCACTTTTAATCCTTTTTTGAGATATTGCTCATTTTGTCATTTATTACTGATATTGACTGGAAAGTACGCCATAAAAACAGTAATCATGTTTTACTTTAAACAATCAACTCATGTAGTTTATTGACTTTTATAGCGGAACACCATTTATAATAATAATTCATTATCTTAAATAAGGGTAAGAAAAAAATTCTTTTAGGGGTAAATTAATTTATTCTGTTGATGTTTCGCTCCAAGAACTTTTAATCAGGTTTTATTAATACGTTGTAATTTAATGTAACAAATGACAATTATTTTTACGTATGCAAGTAAATTAAAGATGACCATGGAAAAAATGCAAGCTTTATGCTATAAGGGTTAAATTTATTGGTAAATTTCGTACAATAAATTACAACATATTAATAAAACCTGATTAAAAAGTTCTTAGGGCAAAATATCAACAGAATAAATTAATTTACTCTTAAAAAAATAATTATTTTACACTTATTTACGTTATTAAATTATTATCATCATAAATGTTTCATGCCATAAAAGTCAATAAAATACCAAACTTATATTGAGATTGTTCAAAGTAAATCATGATTACTGTTTTATGTTTTCGTAGCCTACTTTCTAGCCAATATTATTAATAAATGACAAAATAGGCAATCTTAAAAACGGATTAAAAGAAATAGAAAGTGTAATACATTTTTAAAAGGTATTTTTTAAAGCATTTTAATATTGAAATAATATACAGGGTGTTTAAGTACAAATTTTCAAAAATAAATAAATAAGTCAAAAACAGGTCACCTAAAAAAATAAATCAAGAGTATATCTGCAATTTGTATAAAAGTTGCTGTAAAAAGATTTTACAGATTTAAAAAATCTAAAAAAATAAAAAACTTATAAAGGAAAAAATAAAACGCACGAAATTAAGAAACACGCTGTAGCGAGTAAATGACGCAAGATAGTGAATTGCGGTTTTCACAAGTAAGTTTGGCTTGCAATTTGAGCCACAAAAATAGAAGTCAGTTTTTGTGTAAAAATTCAGAAACATAAGTTTCCTATAAAAAGCGCCAAACTTGGCCCACCCGGTACGCTATATTGCGGACATATTCGGAAAAACTTAAAATTTAAATGATCATATTTTCGAAACTAATAAAGATAAGTATGACAAATGCAGTATATTTTTAAAGTTCTTTAAGGGGTTATATACAGTTAGAATTAAACAAAAAAAAAAAAAAATTTTCCTTATGTCCATACATTTAGGAATACACACAAAAATTTCATATCATTCCGGTAAATATTTTTAGAGTTACACGCAGAGTGCTCTTATGTGTTTTTCTCAAAATGGTGTTTTCAAAGTCGGTGACCAACATTACTCAAAAACGGCTAAACCCGATTAGTTTCAAATTTTACCTTAAGCTTTTTAAATATATTTTTTAGTAATTAATTGAATATTTTATTCATTATTATTATAATGATTTAAAGCCGAAATTTTGCTCAAAAATCGTTTTTTTTTGTTTGAAAAACAGGCAATTTGTCAAAAAAACTTATTTTCCTTATTCCTTCGATTAATTACTGTATTTGCCATTACTTTAACGAAATCTGTTTGGTTTTGTTAATTTCAAAGAATCCAGTTTACCGTCTTTTTGAGAAGAGCTCACGAAGATCAGCTGTAGCTCCTTACCAAACAAATATTTTTACTAACACTAAGTTTTAAAATACAGGTAAATAATACCATAATATGTGTACAAATTTTTAAATCAATAAATTTAATATTTTCTCAGAAAAAATCTGGAAAATTCGCTTTTTTCGGCCTTCTAACTGTAACTCTTAATGGATATTTTTACTGGTGATACAATATACAGGTTTTTTAATATAGTTTTTGTCGTACCCTGTATATCTTAAGAGATAACAAAATTCTAACTGATTTGGAAACTACGAAACCAACTTAATAAACTGATATTTTTAATTAGTTTTATAATAAAAAATAAAAATTTTAAGGGAGATGTAAAATTATAACCCAATACACAAGTTTCATTGTCTTATTTAAAAATTTGTATTTTCTTTTAGAACGGACATACTGATATAAATTAAAAAAAAAGGAAATGTTAAGAAAAGATAAGGCTTTAAAATCCAATGCAATGGTAAAAAATTGTTAAATTATGCCATAAGGTGTTCGAGAATTTGGGTCAAAATGCAACATTTGGATCTTCCCTGTATAAGATCAAATCCAATTAAACTCTTTGTAATCCTTATATTAAATATTATACTTATTGGAAGGAGCTTTAAATGAACCAAATCATAATTAAAATTGAAACATTTTATTTGTTTTTTGTCCAGGAGTGTATATTAATGCTTTTTTATAATAATTATTTTATTTATCTTTTAATATAGTTTTCCAAGTTCTGCTACAACTGCTTTATTTAATGGTAGGTAAAATTTAACTCAAAATATCTTAAATAATCGTATTTTATGTCCAGTTTACAAAAAATGTTATAAAAACTCTACCGGATCAGCTAAATAACATAACACATAGGCAATGTCAGGAAAAGAGACAGTCCAACGTGAATAGCGGCATGTAAACATTTCGGATGGGATGAGGCACGTACATCCTTTGTTATTGCTTTACTGGCCGATATACCTTTAACTTATGCTTATACAGTAAACAGGGTGTTTTTAAAAAAATTAAAAAAAAAAATTAAAAGGTGATTTTCTACCAAAAAATAAGAAACAAACTTTACATGATTATATGTCTTAAACGTCTAACTTTTTGTATCGGGTGTTGAATTTCTTTTAAGAAATATTGTTTTTTTTTCTAATAACTTTTATACCCATTCATATATAGTTTTAAAAACTTGAGAGACGCGCCTTTTGCACCAGAAGACATTTTTTGGCATACAAGAAAAAAAATTGTACCATGTGTGAGGGGTTTTAAGGTAAATATTTTTAGGAAAAAAGTATTACGCCACTGCATTTTTCTTAAATAAAAACCTTTTTTTTTAATTCAATGCAATTGTGCAAAAATAACCCACTTACTATTCTTTAAACCTTGTTGTCGTAATCCTAATCTTATACTTTTTTGATAATCTCTTTTCTTTCCACTTTTCTCCTTTTTTTGTTTTATAACATCGCTTTTTGGGGCCGTACGCAGAAAGTGATTTTTGGGGGTTGGCAAATTGGTCCCCCAAGAAAAAAATATTTTTAGTAATGAACGTAACACCTTTTTGATATTCTGGCTATGTTATGGGTAATATCAAGAAATACAAATAATTTCTTTATGTAAAACAGAAAACATTTTTGTAATAAACTTTCTTATTAAAAAAAAATATAGTGATTATTTTACCCTTCTAGAAAAATTACACGAAAATCAGAGAAAAACAGAACTCTTTAATATTAAAAAACATTCTTAATTTTAATCCTATTCTTATATGACTTAAAGAAAAGTAAAAGCAGACGGCCCACACGAACGACTCTATTTCTTTATTTCCCTAATCATGGGCCTACTTTAAACTGCTGTTTTATTGGATCTAGCCTTTTTCGCCTGTCGATTTATAATATATCTCAACGTAAAATAGGTACTCCGTATTGTTATCTTTATCTTCATTATTTTTTTTGTACCTCTTTTTGGGGGATTATTTTACCCCATTTGGCATGACCGTATTTAATATTATTTTTTTTAACATACCCTTAATCAACAAAATAATTATATATTAATTAAAGCTATCTAAGCCTTAAAGTAAACTTTTATTGCACACTACATAACCTGAAAAATCTCATAAAAGTGTATGGCTTACCTTACATCAAACACGAAAAATCAAAACATTCACTTACTGCTTATTTGTTAAAAACTAAAATGAATCCTACTTAAAAGGGTAAATAGAGGATTGTTACCACGTATTGGTATGTAGATAGTGCTACAAGTATGGCCAAAACTTAAGGGATCATTTTAACCAGAAGGGATCATTTTACCCCACTCTCTCCTAAATACGAACTATTTCTGGGTATATGTATGTCATATTGCTATATGATTCTACAGTAATTAGTGTATAGAGTAGACATGTTAAGCGTATGTTTTATCGCTTAATTTGCTTTACCTCCTACATTGGCGTAGGTAAGGGGGCGGGAGTAAGGGGCATAATTAACCCCCAGGAAGGTTTACAAATTTTTAGTAGGGGTAATAAGAACGAGGTTATGAAGTGGGGTTTGTAATTTGTGGGACCTTTTTACCTTTTTATTGGTTTTTTATTCAAAGTAAAATAGGTTTTACTACAAATAAACTCCGTAAATATGTATTTTTGAAGTACATTTTTTTTGCTTTTAACATTTTTTCAGACCGATTTTCGATTTTGACATACAAAACGAGGTTCAAACATACTTCATCCATTTTATTATCCATTCCCCCTCCAAGAAATAAAATTATCTACGCCACTTATGACCTCCCATTTTATTAAATAAATGTTGCAACATTGACGTATTGACCAATCTTTTCAAATAAATTCACTAAATTCATTTTACTGAAAAAAAAATTAAAATAATATTAGCGATGTGTTTGTTAACGCGAAAACTGTACAGGGTGTTTTTTTGGTTGGGATTATAGGGTACCTGTAAGAAATACAAAAACTAAGATACGTGTCTCGTCCTCTTTTTTAGTGTATGTTTTAATAGCGATTTTAGATTTACGCTAACTTGATTGGTTTAAAAGATACAGGGCGATTCTCAAAATTTGTTAGTTTTCATTATGTTTTTATTATTCAGACATTAATGGAGAGAGAAATAAACTTTAGATACAAAAGTTTTATACCTTTTTAAGTAGAATCCAGTGGGGTACTTAAAATAAATATTAATGTTTTAATTTTTAAAATATTATTCAAACTTGAATTTTTTAAATAAAATATATATAATCAAAAAATTGTTTTTTTAAGGTTTACAACAATATATATAACACCTAATTTTTTGCATTGTTTTAAACAGCTAAAGTAACAAAAAATTAAAAATAAAATAGTTGATTATTATTAGATTTGACCAGTATCAAATATTTACATCCATATTGCTACTAGATGTTGCTGTAAAATATAAACAAATAATAAACTGAGGGCTACTTTATTCTCTGGCTATAAAGTCTGTGTCATGGCCTAGTATGTGAAATTTAATTTTAAAATCAAAAACATCATTTTATGGTCTAAAAATACAAAAGGAATATTAAGTATTATATCCTCCACAATTTAATAATGAAAAATAAACAGGTAAAAATATAAAATAAAAAAAAATTGTAACTACAGCACTGGATAATATCAGTTTGTACTTTTGCTTTAGGTTACAAAACAAAAACAGGGCCTAATAGAAAGATATGTTTTCTCTAGGTTTGCCAAATTTGGTCAAATAAATTTAAAGAGGACTGGACTTACGGGACTTGTTCCAAAATGATGCATTAAATTTCGTTGCAAAAAATTTAATTTTATTTACCATTAGGCTAATACTACAATTTACTATAATATGCTAATTTTGTATCTATATAATATCTATATTGAAGATATGTTCTGTAGTTTAGCGGATTCATTTAATAGTAGTAAATTTATTTGGGTACACGCCACAATAAAATTGAAAGTACTAAAAAAAAAAAAATATTAAACAAGTAAAAAAGATAATTAAAAATCGACGTATGATATTGAATAATGATAATAATAATATATTGATAATATTGCCACCGAAACGTCGATTTTTAGTTATCTTTTACTTGTTTAATATTTTTTTGGTTTTTTAGTACTTTCAATTTTATTTTGGCGTGTACCCAAATAAATACCATCTATTATAATATCTATAACATCAATAACTCTTTCAAAATAAGTTCCCTGAAACAAATTAAAAACAAAAAGTGGGAAATCTTACTAATCTGGCAACAGCGGCAAGCGAGAGAAACGAACGACATACGGTCTCCGTTCGTTGTTTCTTTAGCGCATGGAAATTACGGATGAACGTATGATCAATCTAATATTATCACAGGTTTTCTTAACACGGCGTTGGATTTTTATGAGTTCGTATGACCAACAAGTGACGTCAAAAAGGCGTCACTTTACCGACGCCAAAAACACGTCAGTGAAATGACGCCAAAATGACGTCATAATTTTGGTCCGATGACGTCTTATGACCAAAATGACCCCACTAAAAAAAGTTCTTTTTAAAATCGAAAGAAATGCGTGCTTTATGGGGAGCATTATTCATCAAAAATAATTATAATTCCTAAATTAAAAAAATGTTGACAGATTCGCTTTTATTGAATCATTTCCAAAACATCAATTTTACGCGTTCAACCAATTATAACCGCGGTAATAATTGGTGACAACTTTGACATATGATACATTGTTTAAAAGTCAACATAACCCATTGGTAAATACCGTTTTTAAATTGGTTCTTCGCCTAAAATTGATAATAGTTAGTCTATAAGATAAACGTGTTAGATTAATTGTACCTAAATCAGATTTATTTTGCAACGAAGTTAAATGCATGATTTTGGAAAAAGTCCCGTAAGTCCGGTCCTGTCTAAATCTGTTTGACCAATTTTAGCAAACTAAGAGAAAACATATTTACCCATTACCCCTTTAAAAATAAAAAGATAGGCCTAACAGATAAAAAGTTATTATTAGTTAAAAAGTGTGAAAGTTTATTTTGGCACACCCTGTATTTATCTACTATTAAAAACAATATATTTATCATTGCTTATTCGTAAAAATGTAGTTCTAAAAAATGTCAGTAGTTTCAGGGCAGATTTGGTCCAGAAAAGAAAGATGTATATTAGCACTTAAAATTAAGATATACAGGGTGTTGCAGAATGTTGTTAAGAATATATAAGGGTAAGTTCATCATTAAAAAATATAAAGAAAAGTTCATATAAATATGGGACCGCAAATTTTTGAAAATACTTATACAAATTATTAGACTTAATGTAAACCTGATTTAAAAAAGATTTATTGTTGCTGTTACATAATAATTGTTAATAAAAAATATTAAACTTTTTTCTTATCTACAAATATGCAAATAAGTATTTTTTCTCTCTTACACTAAACAAAATACCAACAAAATAAGGACAAGAGAGAGAATAAAAAATGTATTTGAATGTGCTTAATTTAAAGAAAGCACAAAAATGTTACATTCAATTACACAGTCAGTGGAGTACGGATTTTTTGAAAGTAACATTTTTTGAGTTGCCGCTTAACATGCCACTGAACTTATTTAATGTAATCAAGTTAGTGATAAATTACTTCCTTAAAGCAATAAATATTAATATTGCCAAATTAAAACACAAAATTGGAAAAGGATATTTAAGGATAAATTTTTTTTATTTTTTGTTACAAGTTTAACACCTTGTATCTTAAGAACGAGGAATTTTCGGACCCATGTATATAAAAACTTTTTTCCAATTTTCAATAGTAGAATTTGCCCTCAATTTTTTTTAACAACATTTTGTAACACCCTGAAGATAACCGGTTTAGTATATGTATTTAACTGGTTATTTAGTTGTAGAATTTAAAAACCATTTTTTTCTTTCATATTTTTAAAGTTTAACTATACAACAGGATTTTTCAAAATTCAAACTATTTTTAAAGATAGTTTTTCTTTTTGTATTTTAATAAGCGACATCCAAATTGGCTTGTCCGAAACCAATCGAACAACACCCGGATTGATCGCCCTGATATACGAGCATTCAGTGCATCAGTATAGGTTAAAACTGCTTGGTTGGAAGAGAGAAACAAGGAAAATAGTTTTTTCGACGAGAAAGGTCGGATGTATGAAGCGGGAATGGCAAATTAAATAAATGTAAGTCTAAAATATCATTTCATGACTTAGAGAACGGCCAAACTAAAAGGCGCGCAAGCAACAAGCGAGCGAGTGATTTTTCAAAACCTATTGCGTAAATGCAAGTAGCCACACCGACACTTAAAAGCCGTCGAAAGTTAACATGCAGCCTTCGCACTGCGAAAAACTGCTCGCTCGTTTGCCGCTAGCGCGCTTTTTAGTCTGGCCCTTATACCTTAGGGAATGGCCAGACTGAAAATCGCGCGAGCGACAAACGAGCGAGCGATTTATCTCAGTACGAAGGCTGCATGTTACTTTTGACCCCCGCTGAGTGTCGGTTTTGCCACTTGCATTTACGCATTAGGTTTAAAAAAATGCTCGCTTGCATAATCTTCAACCTGGCCGTTCCGTACGGCCACACTGAAGAGAAACAAGCGACAAGCGTGCGATTTTAGGGGAGGCGATTTTTTCCATTGCGAAGGCTGCATGTTAATTTTTGTCCACCTGCTGGGTGTCTGTGTGGCCACTTGCATTTACGCTTTAGTTTTGAAAAAATCGCTTAACAAATTAACATGCAGCCTTGACACTGCGAAAAATCGCTCCCACGAAAATCGCATGCTTGTCGCTTATCGCTCTTTAGTCTGGCCGTTACTGCAAAAAACTTGACGAGAAACTTAAAATGTGTTTTTCTCGACACTGTTTTTTCAAGACGGTACCCACGATTTCTCAAGTTTTACATGACCGATTTACTTAAAATTTGTTGAGAGTTTTCTTTCTAGACTAGACTAGACTTTGTCCGGAACTAGCCGCATTCCCAAATAAAATTTTCGGTATTTTTAGAAAATTCAAAAAAGTCAAAAAAATATTATAAAAATTGTTTTGGCATGAAAAATTTAATAGTAATATCGGCACTGTTGCCAGATTTTCCTGTTTTTGTGCTACACGTTTCTTTTTAGTTTCTTAAATGAAATATCCCATTTATTTTTGTTGCAGTAAATTGCGCAGACTAAATTTTATAGGTCCACAAATTTTAAAAATTCCATTTTTACTAGTAGCTAAGATATGACAATATCACATTAAAGGTAAAAAGTTCAGATGTGTGTAAAATATCTCTAAAACCACATAAGCGGCGTTTAACAAATTTTAGCATTTAAGGGTTTCTGGGCAAGTACAACTGAAAAGTGTTACTGTCATTGTTGTCATATCGTCTCTTTAATTGTAAAACTACAGGTTTAGTAAAATGTGATGCCATCTTTAGCCTTATAAAATTAGACTAAAGATGACATCAAAATCACAGTTTTTATTAAAACTGGGGTTAGTTGGTTTTACAATTGAGGTGACGAGATAATATATTTGGTATTTTCAATAAAATGTCCTATTTATTTTAATTGCAATAAAAGGACCTTGCCAACTTTGGTAACATTCTAAATTTTCAAAATTTAATTTTTACCAGTTACCAAGATATAAGATAGTAAGATAACGCCGCAATTTTTTTAAAAATTTGATAACAATGGTAATATCACTGGTCATTAAGGCATGCCAAAAACCCCTAAATACCAAATTTTGTAAACATAGCTTTAGCGGTTTTAAAGATATTTAGGCCCTAAACTACTTTTAGCTGAAAGTTTAGTGTATCATATCTCAACAACTAATACAGACAGAATTTTGAAAATTTAGAGACTTACTAAACATGATCCGTCCACTTTAATGCAATAAAAATAAATGGAACATTCTATTTAAAAAACTGAAAAAAAAACTAGGTATAGCACAAAACTGGGAAATCTGGCATTACTGCCAGTATCACTATTTAATTCCACATGTCCAAAACACCTTAGATACCAAATGTGGTAAATGTAGTTTAGCGGTTTAAAAAATATTTTAAAGTTGCGGTATTTTTACTAACCCAGTATTTTCAAATTTGCCAATTGTACCACCCACTTTGTTGCGGGTTAATAATATTTTTCTCTGAACTTCAATCATAATAAAACATAGCCTATAGCAGTCCTGAATAGTGTATATACCCTACTTGTAATTATTATATACCTATTATTATTGTAGGTAAAGGTAGGCACAATTTGTGGTATTTTGCAGGTTAATAGTGGATTAAATGATTTTTTTTTTTGTTGTGGAAATATTCGTGTTTGCAGAATGTATTTCTTTTACCTCTTGAGTTGGTTTGGCTAAAGCAAAATTTTCTTTTAAACATGAAGTGCATGAAAATCCTTCATTGCGACACCCAAATTTGGTTCAATATCCAAGTACGGCGGAAAGTACTTTTCCGAACTGCTGCGGAAAAGTGACCCTCTTTCAGATACGCAAGTAAGAAAATATAAATTAATACTTTAACATTGTTTATTCTTTTATATCATATTAAATTTATATTACTAGAATTGATAAAGAATGTACATTTTGATTTTTTAGACTTATACCTAGCTTTCGTTTGCTCTTCAATTACTTCTGGTACTCCAGTCCTAAGATATTATTTAACTAACTGTAGTTGTATACAAATGTCATTTCGGGACTAAAAACAGTACATTCTTTTATATTATGGTATACGTCTAAGATTCTATAACTAGTAGAAAATAACAGTTTCTTTAATTATGTATGTGAATGACAGGTAGGACGTAAAAACAAATCCTATGTGGAGTGGAATTTTCACCGTTTTTGCACAATTGAAAGTTATTTTTAATCCCAATTATCTTTTTTCGATATCATCAAAAATACAGGTGTAGTATTGAGCAAAAATCTCCATTTTTTGGCAAACCTCGTGGATACCAGATAAAATTTTCTAAAGGTTTCCTTTTAATAAAGTGACCACATGTCCCGATGTTAGCGAGACAGTCCCTCTTTTGGCTGTGTCCCGCCTGTTTTTCAAAAATGTCCCGCTTTTTTGTCAGACTGGGTGTAAACGTACATATACAAAGATGAGGCCAGGGGCGGTCATAAGGGGGCCATGGGGCCATGCCCCCCTTTTATGTCACATCCTTTGTAACGGATTAATTTTTATTGTACCTAAACACACCTAACTCCAAATATGGACATTTAATGATGATCGGAAAGTTTATATGACCGCCCCTGGATGAGGACCTTTTTCTTGGGAGACAAGGAATTTTGTTTATCAATTTACCAATAGATCGTTTTCCATTGAAACGTTTTAGCGGAGTTGAATACGTTTTTTTGTTCATCAACAAAAATTTAAAGAAAAAAATAATCCATCCTATTATTTGTTTTCCCATTTGTCCCGCTTTGTATGATTGAAAATGTGGTCACAACAAAAAAATTCTAATAACGCTAATTTATGTGAGGCCCAATATATACAGTATGGAAACCAAACCGTCGACCATACACAAATCAAGCACTAAATCCAGGGCCGTATTAACTGTTTGGGGCACCCTAGGCTGGAATTCCCGGAGCGCCTATTGTTAGGATAAATACCACCAAAAATCTACAAATTTTTGAAGAGCAAAAGAGCAAAAAAAGTTACTTCCCTGCGTGGCTCCTAACATCCCAACCCGACCTAAACTTTTTAAGGACTACCCTGTCTGGCGCCTATTTTTTCATGGCGCCCTAGGCTGTATGTAGATCGATATCTCGAAAACCAACGTGCCCAAAAAACGATTCTTCGGATTCGTGATCAACGCCTTAACAAAAACGTATATGAAATTTCAGTAAAACGGGCGACGAGACCGGTTTGTAAACAACTACCTTTTTTTGCAGCATATCTAGCAACCCTAGTTTTGCTAATCTTTAAAAATGAAAGTATGCTTACAATCAGTTGTCTTTATTTTCTGTAAAATATGGCTAGAAGTAAATATTTCCTAAAAGACATTTCTCACGTGTAGTATATCCAACAGCCTTTTGGGGTAATCACCAGCACGCCATCCAAATATTCCATCTTGTGTCCTGGATATCGGCCTCGACATAGTGACGCAAGAATATTTGAAGCCGAAGGCGAAGCGAGTGGGAGCATCCGACTATACCGCCAGCCAAACTTCGCGCAATCGAGAACTCGATGGCGGTATAGGTGCTCGTTGTCTTTCGTGAATCGTCTGGACAACCTCTGGATAATAGCAGCTTTTGCCAAGAAAATATTTTACCCGGTAAGTTTTTTACCTATTAGATTTCATTTTTTTCTTTTAATTTATAAGTAAAACAATTTCCTACTAGGACAGGAAGCCGTGCAGCAGTATCGCATTTCTTTCGTGCCACTATTGATGGCTCATAGTGTAAACCAATTAACATTAGTTTACTTTAATTAAAGCTAAAAATGTTCCGCAGGCGTGGACTGTACGTCACATGCACCAGTTTATACTTTAACCTATTTAATTTAAAACCTTCGTAATTTATGTCTTTGTGCAAGTTGAGACTTCTTAAACGTGTGCGTAGCCTTGCGATAACACCTTATCAGTCGAGTGTTTGAGTGAGGTTGCGCCGAAGTGGGGTCGGGGGAACTTCAAATGAGTACCGAAACTGCTGTTGGCTATGCGACGATTGGGACGCGGCCAATGTGCAACAGAGTTTTGGTTTTTCGTTGTTCAAATGCACAAAAAACAGTAGCGGAGCATGACTTTACAAGGAAGCACATAAAATCGAAGAAAAAAACTTAAAAAATATTGCTTTTTATATATCGTAACACTAGAAGGTAGAGATTAGAAAATAATGCCTGCAAAAACATTCCAGATAGGATAATTAATCGTGCTCGTTTTGTTGTTGCTTAAACCTTCTTTTTCCATGCATTAGCAAAATCGTAGCATTAAACCTTTTAGCGTTGAACTCAGGAGGTTGCCGCCAAAAATTTGGTGGTTAAATCAAAAGTTTTGTGAATGAGATCTCAAAATTGTTGTTTGTTTGGTTTTGAAACATGAAGACCTTTTTTTATGTGTTTTTTGTTGGTAAAAGGATTTCCCGGTGAATTTGTAAATCCCCACAGCAAAAATATTTCTGAATTCAACACTGAAACCTTTTAAAGTGGCTAGATGTACAGTGCATTTGTTAATGTCCCCCCCATCAATTTTTTAAACGGATCAATTTAAAAAATTAAAACTTTTGTAAATGAAATTAATGCATAACTACTATATTTTAAAGAGATATTAACAGATGAACATTTTGAGATGGCCGCTGGGCGCCATCTTGGAAAAAAAAATGAAATGGAAAGGACGGTCTTGTGGCACATTTTTTAAAGCTTTTAGTGAGTACTTTATACCCTAGATATTAAGTCAATATTATCTACTACAAAATGGCGGTACTACAAATTACTTTAATAAGTCGTTTGGATTGCCATATTTCCGCAACTAATAAAAGGTAAGTATACCTAATGTGATATTTTCTTAAAGCTTTTTAATAGTGATATAATATAATATACAAGGCGCTTCTTAAAAAATATAGATTTTTTGTCCCGTATATAGCGGGTGTCCACGAGATCACTTTCCGGTTACAATTTTTTAATCGATACTGATAAATTTGGTAAGGTTATAGGACTAACAAAAAGTCGTTTTAGGTGTATATATTAAGCTTTTAAAACTTCCGGTTTCACCGGAAATGATTGGCAATTTTGATTTTTAAATGGGACACCCTGTATGTATTTTGTTTTTTGAATTCTATAGGAAATTAAAAAAAAAAAAATGGTTAAATTTTAATTTAAAATTAAATTATTTTTTTATCTAGTGTGCCATGATCATTCTAAAATCACTCCTCATACTTTACTTACTTTGAGACAAATACGAAATCAATTTTATTTTTTTAACTTTTTTAATAGAGGGCTCTAAACTTAATTATTTTAGTTCTTCTCTACTAGCTTAAAAACTAAACTAGGAGTATACAGGTTCAGTAAAATATAGGCAATATGAGGAAAAAAGACAATCTAACTAAATCCCGGCATGTAAACATGCGTGACTAATAGTGCTTGTTTTGTTATTCTATTGACTGCCGATGAACCAAACAGCGTTGCTCATATTGTATAACTTTAATAATATTTTTAAATGCAGTATTTTAAAGCGAATCCAACGAAATAAAACACTTCGACACTTTACTTCGTTTTCAGCGTGATTTCAGAATGATCCTGGACTCTTAATAAAAAATTAAAATTTATTTAAAATTAAATTTAACAAAAATGTGTTGTTATAAAAATATTGTATTTTGACGTAAAATAGTATCTATATAGAATCCAAAAAACCAAATATATACCATTAAAAAAACAATTATTTCCGGTGAAGCCGGAAGTCATAAAAGCTTATCATATACACATCAAAATGACTTTTCGTTAGTCTAATAACCCCCTCCCCCAACTTTGATCAATATCTATAAAGGTATAAAAAAAATTACAGCAGGAAAGTAATATCGTGGGCACCCGGTATACAGAATCAGCTAAATAACATAACACATAGTCCATGTGAGGAACGGAGACAATGTAACGTGAATACCTGCATGTAAACATTTCTGATTGGATTAGTCACATGTCACATCCATCCTTTTTTGTTGCTTTACTCGCCGATTTACCTATTTGCTTAACCAGTATATTTGTTATAATTACATTATTTTCTGCAAAAAGAACATCGAACCCACAGATGTGTTATAAGTATGGTTTTCAATGAAAATTTGCTTCCTAAGCACCAATCCGTGGTGAAAATTGGGATCATCAGATCACAATTTTTTCTTAATTCAAAAACCGGAAATAGACTGAGGACTAATGGGGTACTTATAGACGTTTGTCAACAGTTTATTTTATTCTTTAGCAATTTTGCTAAAAATAAAAGATGATAGGGCAAAATTATCCAGGGATTGGTGTACAGGATAAAGTGAAAATTTAGAAATCATGTACCATTGTACAAAAAATGATTTTATTAACTATAACCTATTAAAACCTTGTAAAATAACTATAAAAAGAGGTGACACTAACATGCGGTATATGTTTCCCGCCCCAAACAGCACTAGCTAAACTTCAGTAAATTTCAGAAAACTGTAATAGGTAAGGGGCTACTTTTGGTTTTTTAAAAGTTTTAAAAGAACCTGATTGCCAAATGCTGACACGGATTCGTGTTTAGCAGGCAAAATACATCATAAACCATGTAATCTCACATTTCTGGGTCCAATACTTTATTTGGTAGAGTGATGCTATTTTTGGTTTTTTAGACTTTTACTATACATCATTTTGAATAACATCTAATTGAACAAAATTTCGTTTACGCCTCATAATCCAATTTTAATTATGTATAATTACATTATACTGTAACAGCTTTACCTAGTTTTATATTCAACTTATTTTTATCTCTTGTATCTTAAGATTTTTGGCTATGAAATTTTGTTAGCTTATCCAAAAAAAAAAATTAAAATATAATGATCCATTTTTTTTTATAGAATATCTGTGTTTTTGTATTACAGTTTATAAATAGTTCTTTCAAGTGTTACATAATACTATCAGATTACATTCGTTTTGAAAACATGTAAAAAAATTTCATCCAGTAATAGACCAGGGTCGATAATTTTTGAAACCAAAAAAATTTAGCAGGATGAAACCGAGGACAACACTTATTGAAAAAGGTAAAGAATATAACAAAAATTAAAGGAAAAATAAATTAGGGGCGATCTAAGTTCGGAAAGGGGCAGAAGGGAGTAAGAGTAAAAAACGGTTTTTCTTGATTTTCGGCAAAACTACAAGTCCTACGAAAAAAGTTAAATGGCAAACAAGCGCGCAACTATTTTTCAAAAAAAAAATACGATAAAAGGATATTCCATGTTAAGTTGGTAAGTTGTTAATCCTGCAGGCCCTTCTTTAAGTCTGAGCCCTGGTATTTTGTACCGCCTTCAACCCCCTCTCGTCGGGCCTGATTCTATTTCAAAGAAGTACCCTACCGGTTTTATTTTTTCCCACTTGTATCTCTTTTTATTTTTAGGATTTTTATAAACATTAAGGGATTTTCTTTATTAGCGATATATCACACCAGTTGATTTTAAAATGTTGGCATGGTATGGATTTTTTGTTCGGCTATTATTATAGCGGCGATATGTTATTATCGATAATTTTTCATACGGCATCTAACTAAAAAAGTTTGTTCACTGATGGTTAAAATAAAATCAGTTTGGTTTATATTGGTGTAACTGCTCTAAAATATTTTAAATAATACCCATAACATATAAGTTTTTACATGTTATGTTTATAAAAAATGATTTGTACCTACATTGTTTTTATTTGGCAAAAAATAATCATTACATTTGTTAATTAAAAAGAGTATAAATTCTTAACAACATTTTTATTTAAAACGTTTTATTTATTAAAAAAAAAACTTATATTATTCAGTGCATTTGTTAAATGTCTCTCCGCACTTTTATCTTTTGAACAACCTAATTTAAAAAAGTAAAATTTTGGGTATAAAATTGATTCATAAATACTATTTTAAAGTGAAATTAATAGATAAAAATGTGGGGATATCTGTTAAGTGCCATCTTGGGAAAAAATATAAATTGAAAGGGGGTCTTGTGGCACATCATTTAAAACTCCCAACGACTACGTTATAACTCTAGAATATAAAGTGTTATGATATAAAAGGTGCTTCACTAAAAAAATAAACACTTTTTATCCTACCCTATATATTATCATAAGTATTACCAAAGACAATTATAGTAGTGAAACTATAATTGCCTTTGGTATTACCCTTAAAAAGGTTTTTAAAAAGTACAATATTAAGTACATCTAACTTTATTAGTTTCGGAAATATGGCCATCCAAATCAGGTATTTGGGAAAGGGGGCGTTCATAAATCACGTGAGGTGTTTGTATCAATTTTTCGACCCCCTATCCCCATCCCCCAATTTTACGTGAGAACACTCTATACAAAATCAACATTTTCTCTTCGTGAATCCTATTTTTTTACCACCAAAATGTTTTTATGAAGAATGACTTTTTTGGAAAAATGACATGTTGGTCAATTTGTCCTCTTGTTAACCCCATCCGTGGACAATCTGTAAATACTCCTTTAATAAGCGGAGTAAGTTATTAGGTATACAAACCAAAAATAAAATCCATAAAACTTTTAAAGCTCCTTCCGCCACTGGCAAATAACGATCCTTTTAAAAGGTTTGGCCTTCTTAAAACTAAGCTATGTTTATGCTATTATAGTACACACTCATACATGATGTAATGAAGTTAAAATTGTTGTTTATTAAGAAGGTTCCACATGTGTGTTTTAAACTGAATAAATTAAATTTTTTAAATGTGAAGAAATTAAACATTTTGTTTAGAAAATATTTGATAAGCAGCATTTTTTTGTTATTTATTTTTTATTTTTAATCGACTTCAAAAACGAGAAGGTTTTCAATTCGCCTGTATGTTTTTATTTATGTTACACGATTACTCCAACATTTGGAGACCAATTTTATTTTTTTTATTTGAAAGAGTGTACTTCCGCGGAGGTCCCATAAAAATAAAATCAGGATCGCGAGGGAGAAAGGTAATAGACCTATTTTTTCCCCTCTACCGTATGTTATTCGGGTAGCAAAGCTGCCTCTAGCTAGGGAATATGCTCGATAATAAAGGGGCGCCTTTAGAACCGATAACCTTGGGGCAAAATTAACCGAACTAAAAGAGGTACTATAGTAGTGTTTTTAGACTATAGTAAAAATCACAAGCAAGTGTAATTTGATTGAAAGCGCTACAAACGGTTATGCAAAACTGTCACATAAGGGGAGGGGGTCATGGTTAGTTCTAGTTGGTTAAAACTTTTTTTTTTTTTTTTTTGATTTGCTTAAAACCACTTAAATTACACGTGCTTGTGCTTTTTACTGTAGTATGTGTTTTTCATTAGTGTATGTTAACCGATTTATTAGTAATGATAATAAACTAAAAAGCAAAAAAAACAACCAACTTTAAAACAATAATAATAAAACTCACTAAAAAGTAAAAAATAATAAAAAAGAAGTCGGGTAATAAAGTATGTGCTAAACTTTAAATGGAAATTAAACCTAATCTTACCTGTCAAAAAAGGAAAACTGTTCAATGTACGAGGTGGTAATGTTTTGTATATTGTAATGAAACTTGGTATCTAGGCTTTTTGACGTGAACTATTCAGATCTGATAAAAAAATTTATGTGTTGATTAGAGAAGGCTCCATACCACTACTTTAATTTTCTTTAAAACGTTCCACCTTTTTTGTGCTCCCCTAGTCTCTAAGTAAAACAATAAACTCTTTAATATTTTCTACACAAAAAGGTATTCTTTGTTAAAATCCCCGTTTTGAGATAATTGTCTTTAAGTTGTTTAATGGAACTAAATAATACCCTAATTACCGCGTATATTAGCTGTAACTAGGGTAAAATGGGGTACTACCGGCCTAGTTAAGGAAACTTTAGATTTATTTGCCAAGATTAGTCTAAGCCAAAAAAAAAAAACAGGGACAACAAAATATAGTTTTATCTCCTGATCTATTCAAACATTATGTTTTTATGTTGTTAAAAAAATGTAATTTTGTGTCAGTCACGTTAAAAACCTTAAAAATAGGAAACTCGAATTTAATACACCAGGAAAGAGGTCCCCACTTAAATTTTAATTTCCCAGTTTATTTTTGGCACAATGCGATAGTACCATCAAGTCCAAAAATCTGGGACAACGAAGTCTAGATTTATCTCCTGGTCTATTAGAATATTATGTTTTAATGTTGTCAAAGCAATGTAATTTTGTGACAGCCACGTCAAAAAAAATCAAATAAAAAATTCGATTTCCTATAGACCGGGAGACCCTTCCCCAGTTGAATTTTAATGATTAAGTTTTTTTGGCATGATGGTACATTTGCATAAAATTATAAAATCCTATAGATGCATATTTATTCCATATTTTATATTTCTGCAACAATAACTATTCCCCTCTTGTTAATAGGCACTTCATTTAAATCATACCAAATCACAATTTTATGAGAAGACCATTTCCAATCCCTTCAATTTTTGTGTAAAATGAGTTTAAAATATTTTTTTTCTTATAAAACCTAGGAAATATTTTTGTCCATATTTGAATATAACATTGTCTTTTTTTTAAAAACCATATTTTTTTTATTAATACTTCAAAAAATTATTTTTATTCGTTTTTTGCATTTCTTTTTTGAAATTATTAAATTTTCAATCACTTTCATGAAAGTATTATATTTTCTGTCTTATACCGGATCAGCTAAATAACATATAACATAAACAATGTGAGGAAAAGAGACAGTCTAACGTAAATATCGGCGTGTAAACATTTCTGATTTGATGACTTACGTACATTCTTTGTTGTTGCTTTACTGGCTGATATACCTTTACCTATTACTTATACAGTATACTAAAGCTCTCTTGGAACTGTTTGATTTTCTTTTTTTTTCTGATTTTATCCTCAATTATTAAATGGGCTCTTGTTTTCTATTTCCTAGATATTGTGTTTTTTTTCATCTTTTTCTTCCTTTTGAATTTAATTATTAGTTGGTACTCAATAAATTCGTCTCGATCTTGCGACGTCTGACCATTTTGTTTTTTTTTGTTATTGCTTTTTAAATAAATTTTAGTGTTTTAGAAAAAAAAATCTTAAAAGGTGTTAAAATAATAATGTAATAAATAAATTAATAATGATGCACAGAATGCACTCTCTATCTATCTCTTTGGTTTATGGCTCTGATACTAAGTCAATTCGCCAGTTCTCCCGCTTTTTGGTCATATAAGCTATTGCTTATAAGCTTTCCCGGCTTTGTCCGTGGAAAATCTGGAAAATCGAGCTCGAAATTCGCAGACTTTCCTAGCATATGAATAAGAAACACTTCAAACAATCAACAATAGCGATGGACTTCTAAACATGCATAAATTGTGGCTGCCAAGGGCTGCTACTGGTATAGCGCTTAACCGTCACTTTCACCACTGACGCTTTTCCGCAAGGCATGCGTACCTCCTCGATCATACGAAGACACCATGTGTTCATCACCAAAACGTAAAAACTCAGGCTTTAGAAAACTTCACTTACAGCGCTTAGCCCCAGAAGAAAGAAGCCCCAATTTAGCGTGAATCTTTTCTCGAGCGAGGGTACATCAACGCTCGTACGACTCCGTCAGCCGCCTACCCGGGAACTCTATGTAGACTTCTACGTAAACGTGAACCGCACTACTCAAAGACCGCGGAAAAAGTGAAAAGTGGAGTACGTATAAAAAGTATTATATATTTTAACCATATTTCTTGAATTTTTGTTAAAAAATACGCAACAAACGATTTTGAAAAAACCCAAATTTACCTTTCGTCTGCAATAAACTGGAATTACATTAGGATGGAAAATATTAATGTATTACCGGCCTATTTCATTTTTGCCATTTACTAAACTTTTACCTTTAATTTATTTTTTAGGGAAAAAATATGTCTGGTAAACCTTATTCGATCAATCGAAATGCAAAAATATTCAATTCAAATATTGTTAAATCTTGCCTTTTAAAAGTATTTATAATGGTATATTATTTTGTA
>JACEGR010005843.1:0-67884 GCA_014170235.1 Listronotus bonariensis
AATAAATAATATTTCTTGGTAAAAATTACAAAAGCCTATAAAGTTTACTAATAGTTTTCTTAGACTCCCACGAAAGTAAAAAAGCAAAGACATACGTTATTGTACATAATTCTCCTTTACAGGGAAAAATCTAAAAAAAATACTTTTTTAAACCTATTAAAACATGCACCAAAACACAGACTTAAAAGGTAATACAGATGGGCTTACGTGAACCTTGGGCCGTGGCTTTATAAAGAGTTTAAGAATAAAAACATTTTATTGTAAATTAAAGCTGATAGAGAATTGCCGGATAGTCGGGAAAGATTATCCACCTTTCCTCGCCACGGCAGTACAGGGTCTGTCTGCTACTGTCTAATTGCTTTCTATTACTTCCGGTTTAACCAGAAACAACTGCTACTTTAAAATTTTAAATGGCACTACCGGTATCTTTTATCTTATTTCGATAGAATATGACATTCTGAATACAATGGCACCTAACATGTTATTTTTTAACAATTCTGTTGTCAAAAAAAAAATGGGTGCTGCTTTTTGTCATTTTATAAGTTATAGAGGCACATATGCCAATTTTAATTAAATTTAGCATACAACCGTGTTTTGAGGCCGTAATTTTAAAATCCATTTCGGGTTTTTTGTACAAACACTTAATTTTTGAGTTATGAGAACCATCTTTAAATCTTAAAACTGCGCAATATTATTTGTATTTATATTATTTTTCTTCGTATAACTGGTTTGACACAGAAGACTAAATGGTTTGGATAAAACACTTTAGAATTATTTTATATTTGTTTATGTACATGTGTGTATAGGTTTTTACAATATCGTGATTACTAAGTTATTATTACTTTTAAAATAGAACAGAGTCAAAAATGTACTCCTATATTTTTTTCGTAAAATAATAATTGCTTTATTTTAGTTTATTTGGTGTAACTAGTTTATGAATAAAGGTGAATAAGGTCAATTTATTAAGTTGACATTTCGCTCCCGCTGCAGAAGCAGCTTCTGTTCAGTTAAAGGCGCTTAGTGCAATCATTTATAAATGCCGACGCCGCATTTTGGCTTGTATACCAATAGAATTGTTTCTTTCTACACTTTACAAACTGCGGCGACAGCGGCACCGAAACGGCAACTATGAAAAAACGTTAAGTTTATAAATAGCCAGCACAAACTTAAAATATTTTTATTTTTAGGGTTAGGACAAACGTAACCCCAGATTTGTTATCGGAGCTAAAAAAAAACACACGATTGACAAATATTAAAATCGGCTATGGGCCCGATAAGTAAAAATTATTTACTTAATTTGCTATGAATATCAACTTAAAATGTAGTCTATTTGTTTGCAGAAGGCATAACAAAGATTAAAAAATCCTAAATATTACATAAATAAAGCAAAGTAGTTGTCCCCACGGTGGCGTAGTGAACAGAGCTCTCGGAAACCAGAAGTCGTCGGTTCGATCCGCAGCCGGAAAGTCATTTTTAGGTGGTACTTATTTAAAAATAATTGTACTGTATAAATAACATATTAACATTATTTAAACAATACAAAAAAATATATTTTTCCTTTTGAGAGGTTTTTGATTTTAAATAATTTAGAAAAATTATAATAACTTTTTGTTAATAAAATCGCTTTTATTGAGGACTTTCTACGGCAGCGGCCACGCCACCTCTAATAAAGTGTTAGTTCTAAGATTAGGGAAAATAACACTCTTAAATTTCTGATCTAAACGCACTTTATCTACTCGTGACGTCATTTATTCTGATTGGTGTTTTAGAATTTATGGCGGACATTTTATTTTATAGATTTATTTTATAAATTAAAGATTAACTTTTATTGCATTGTTAAAATAAACACATTTTTTATAATCTATATATCTTATTTCATAAAATAAATATAAAATAAAAATAACAATCATTTTTGAATATTATCATCATGCCTATTGCCTGTTTGACAGCTTCATTGACTCTACTAATAATTATCAAGTAAACTTTTTTATTTTTAACCGATTTAAAAAAAAGAGGTTATCAATTCGTCTGCATATTTTCTTGTGTGTATATTACGCGAGTTCTCCGTCAATTGTGAACCAATTTTATTTGTATTTTCTATTTTAAAGCGTGCACTTTCGCGGTGGTCCCATAAAAATACCAAGTCAGGATCGCAAGAGAAAAAGGTCCTATTGTTTTCTCGCTTCCGTACGTTGTTCGTGCGGCAAAGCTGCCTCTAGAGGTATATGCTCAAACATCAGGGGTGCATTCAGAATCACACATCCCTATGCTTTTTACACTAGTCTCTAAAAGAGGTATTCGTAGTGTTTTTAGTGTACGTTTACCGTTTAAACATTAATAACAATAAATTAGAAAGCAAAAAATAAACACTTTTTTTTAATTGAACCAACTTTAAAAATAAAATAAAACACACTAAAAGTTTAAAAATAATAAATAAAAATAATAAAGTGGGGTAATAATATATGCTCTAAAAAAAAGTTAGAGGGCAACTTAGTAATGTATTGTGAAAGTGGGACCCTAAAGAGGGCCGCAAATTTCTCTTTATACACGGGGTAAGAGAAAATTCAGGAAGGGCACTGGGTAAACTACTAAATGTTAATAACCAAATAAGAAAAAGTGTTTTTTAATATTTTAATACCTTATGTTATTACCCGACTTCATTTTTTTTATTTATTATTTTTACCTTTTAAGTTAATTGTATTTATTTGTTTAAAGTCAGTTTAATTTTTTCAAACAAGTGTTTATCTAATGTCGGAGTAAGTGAGAGGCGCGTATGCCGCTGTCTTACCTCTTCAAACTAATGGCTTTCCGGCTTACCCCTCCAAACCAATTAAATTATAAGTGGGAGCTACATGAGAGTAAAGCAATGTTATGCCTTTTTTACTTACATATTTCCAAGTGTGTCTTTTTCTTTACACAAACAAAAATCCTATTCCAAGATTAAAAACCCCACACTAATTTAATAAATTATGGACCCCAGTTGAAATATATAGGTCCGGAAATTCCTTATTCTTAAAAATAAAAAATGTTAAATTTTTTTTTTTATATCTTAAATATCCTTTATTCAATTTTAATTTATTTTTTTCAATAATATTTATGACATTAAGGGGTACTTACTAACTAAATTACATTTAATAAGTCCATTAACTATAAATTATTTGTAAAAAGAAATTAGCAACTAACAAATATGAAAAAGGCCTCCCAAATTAGATAATTTATAGCATATTACATAAAATAATTACTTAATTAATTACAAGCTAAATTTCTGTAAACAAAAATCCCTGATTCCTAAATATCTTTAACACAAAGGGCCTATATAATCAGATAAAACGCAAAGAACCCGGCTTCTAGTTCTGCTTGCTTTTGTAATAGAAATTCAAACAAGATTTTATCAATAATTTAATTACCTAGGGACAAGATTTGATAATTAATTACGGTATTGCGACGAAAAAATAATCTTGAAATAAAGGATAGGCGAAATTCCAGGGTAAGTACGGGAGTGGAGAAAGCTGTAAAACTGGGCCCACACATATAATGGGTCTCAAGAAATAGCGATTTTAAAATCTGATGCTTGGCTCCTGACGTCAAATATTTAATATAAGTTAGTTGGATTATATTTGGAATAACTTTGTGTACAGAACCTGACAGCCTAACAATGTACTAACTTGATGGATGGTAATTGTTTGGGTAAACGCCAAAAATTAAATTAAAAATACCAAAAAAAAACAAAAAAATTTAAACAAGTAAAAAGATAACTAAAAATCGACGTTTCGGTGGCAAGTCTGCCACCGTTGTCAAGATAAATTAAATAAAATTAATAAAAATAAAAATTAACTATTATAAGGGTTTTAAATTTTGAAATTTTTATCTTTTTTATGATATTCTGAGAACGTTTTGACATTAAATGTCAAATATGATTGTTTGGTTATAGTGTCATAGTGACATAGATAACTGGTTGCTGGTGTATTTATTGTTTGTGTTACAAAAAAGGTGAATATTAGTTAATTTTTAGTCTTCTTGAAGATACTTCAATATCAAGCAAAGGCAACCAAGTGTTATTTAATTTAACTGAAATTGATGCTACACAGTTATCTTTATTTAATAATATATACACACTTTCATGATTTTGCGGTTTTTAGAACAAATTTCCTTTGCTAAAATGCTCGAAGCATCCCAGTTTATTCTATGATTATTATCAAATGCGTGTTGGCAGATTTTTGATTAATGAAATTCTATGTTTTTAATGTATGATCTGTGTTCTTTTATGCGTTTGGCTAATGGTTTTCACGTATATAAAACTTATTGCATTCGCAAGGTATTTTATAAATGACATTTTTGTATTTTCATTTAGATTGTATGGTTTTGTGTTTGTTAATTGAGATCTGATAGTGTTTTGTGTTTTAAAGATTGTGCGAATATTAAGTTTAAGTCCTATTCGTTGAATTTTATTTGATAGTCCGGGAATGTATGGTAAAAATAAATTTGTAATAGGTCTATTTTGATTTTGTCTTATAACCGGAGTTTCAAATTAAAGGAAACAATTATTTATAAAATGAAGAGGATAATTATTTTGAATTAAAATATTTTTTAAATATTCTTTTTCAATATTTATATTTTGATTAGAACAAATGATTTTTTTATACAACTCCTTTTTTAACCATTATTGGGTGATTTGAGTTAAAATTTAAGTATCTATTTGTATGTGTAGGCTTTCTGTAGATTTTTTTCAAAAGTGTTTAAATCCTTTTTTATTAAAATATCAAGGAATGGGAGTTGTGAGTTGTTTTCTTTTTCTAAGGTTAACTTAATAGTTGGCTCTTGTGTATTAATGTGTGTTAAAAAAATTTTTAAACAGTGTTCGTCATGTTGGTATATAGAAAAAAGTCATCTATATATCTCCACCAAACTAAAGGTTTATATTGATAATTTTCTACAAAATTTGATTCAAAGTTTCCATAAAAATATTACTTAATAAAGGTAATAAAGGTGAACCCATAGCCATGCACCCAAAGTTTGTTTATAAAAATCAGTGTTATATTGAAAATATGTTGTTTTCACACAAAATGTTAATACCTCAAGAATAGTGTTTATGCTTAATTTTGTTCTTTTGCCAAGATGGACATCATTTTTTAATTTATTTCTAACAATATTTAATGTTTTGTCCACTGGGACATTTGTGAATAAACTAACAACATCAAAACTTACCAGTGTATTATTTGAATCAATATCAATGTTAGATAATTTCTCTAAGAAATGTTTAGAATTTTTAATGTATGTATCAGTGTTGTTTACCAAAGGATCTAAAACGTTAAGTAGAAATTTTGCTAATGGATGTGTTACTATAGGACGTAAAGGTATATTGGGTTTATGTTTTTTGGAACTCCATAAAAATGTGGTGTTTTACTGTTGTGAAGTGTCAGTTTAAATCTTTCATTATCTGTAAAATAGTTTTTATGTTTCTTTAACATATTATAAATTTGTCGTTCAATACATTCAGTAGGGTCATTGTTTATTTTTGTGTAATTACCATCATTTAAAAGAGACATTATTTTATTATCATATGTATTACAATCTATTATAACTGTTGCATTTCCTTTATCTGCAGGAAGAATTTTTATGGAATTGTCTCTTTATAATGATTGTAATGCTTTTTGTTCAATTTGTGTTAGATTTTGTTTAATTTTAAAAGTTTTTCTAACGCGATTTTTGTTCTAATTCTAAACTCATCTTAATGTTCTATTGGTAAGTTTTGACATGTTTCTTTAATGCAAGCAATGATGTCAAGCTTGGGAACTGTTTTGGGTGTAATTGCAAAATTTAAATCTTTAGAAAGAACAAGTTTTTCAGCATTTGTTAGTTCTTTTTTAGTTAAGTTAACTACAGTTTTATTAATTACTTCATTATTATTTATGCTAGATACTTAAAAGTTTAATTTTTCTTGTAAGAAAATATTAAATTTATTTTTATGTGTGTTTTTTTGAATTTTAAAATGTATTAAATAGCTATTATAAACACAATTACAGATATGATTAAAATCAAAAATATGAATTTGATTTTGCAAGATAGATTTTAAATTATCAATTTTTTTACTAAATTAATTTTATTATGTCTATGAAATTGCAATCTTTCACGTAATAAAGCTTAACTTGCTCTTTCTAAAATATTATTAACTCTTTGATTAGTGTATGGTGCTTTAAGTCCTAAACCTTTTGGAATAATGTTATTGTCCCTACATTTGTGTAAAAATGTTAAGCTTTTCTCAGAATGTCCTAATTTTTTTATTTATCTTCTAAATTTTTAAAAATAGAACATATATTAGGCCCATACCTGAAAAAATTTCTTAATTTAAAACCCTAATAATAGTTAATTTTAATTTTTAATAACTTTAATTAATTTATCTTGACAACGGTGGCAGACTTGCCACCGAAACGTCGATTTTTAGTTATCTTTTTACTTGTTTAAATTTGTTTGTTTTTTGGTACTTTTAATTTAATTTTTGGCGTGTACCCAAACAATTACCATCCATCAAATGAATCCGCCGAACTACAGAATATATCTTCAATTCAGTAAATGTACTAACTTATTTAATTGTTATTTAAACCTGAAGATAAAAAGTCATTAGTTGCAATCATTGCACACCGTCGACTATATATACGATACACTTTTCTTTTTTACACCACTCACCATTTTGTCTTAGCTGGTCACAATACGATTCACATTTTTTTGGATTTCGACTTGATTTTGATAGCGTCAAGCAATTAGTCACGTGCATTTGTATCTTTGTTTATACTTGTTGGTAACACAGGCAATATGTTAAAGTAACAAATTACATGTATAACACCTTACCCCCTTGTTAACAAATTTGACAATAAAACAACAACATTCATTCCAAACTGCAAAAGAGCGGTCTTAAGACTCTATTTAACCTCCCGCCACTACATATAGTGGTACAACCGGACAGTGACTGTAACAGTTACGATTTGTGGCACAATGTTTAAAGATTGCATGTAAAACATTGTGGTAAACTTGTCCAAAAAAAAAAGTGACGCGGCTGCCCAGTCCGACACCGAAAACATTTGACATCGACAGGCTGAGTTAAAGCGCGGTTTCCATATATGGCGGTGTGAATATTCGTGTTACTCTCGTCAAAAAGAATCCTCCTAAAAGAATTTTAAAAGTGTTTTTATCATAACGTTTATTTCATTACTGGACCAATGACTAGGAGGCAAGAATAGGGGCGTACAGACTGCAAAGTAACCAGAGCAACATAAAAGTTAGATCAGGACTCTTGGAAATAAAGAAAATATCACAAGGAGTTTCAAAATAGATATGAGGATAGACTATATGATTTCACAAATTGTACCCAGTAGACCATTTAAGGTGACCATACTTCAAAGGAGAACTGGGCAAACAAAAATTAAATACCCTTTTTCCGAGGTCAAACCTAGTGTACGGACGGGTCCAAAACCGAAGAAGGGTTAGAAGTGAGTATCTAGAGTGAGATAAGAAACACTTGTTAGACCTTCCCACTGAGAAACCATGCCTCGGTACTTCAAGAAGAAATCTTTACGATTCTACAATATGCTAGGATTATCAATTAAATGCCCCGCACAAATCTTACAATTAACATTCTTACAAACCATAAAGCAGCTCTTGGTGCATGAATCAGTCCCAAGGTATCGTCTAGGCTGGTGCTAGAATGCCGCAAGAAACTAACAGGGCGCAACAAGATAAGGTTGATGTAAGTGCCAGAGCAATGCGGAATCCGGAGCAGCGAAAACGCAGGCGAACTGGCAAACAGGGAGCTGGTTGGGGTAAAATTGGTAAAACGAGTTAATGAAACTGAACATCACATGTAAAATTAAGTAAAAATAACAGTTTTTCCTCATATTTTTAAGAAAAAATATAAAAAATATGAAAATTGTAAATGCATAACCTAAAGTCCTAAAAGTAAGAAAAAACGACTACCAAACGTCAGTTACCATGCAAAATATGGAAAGCATTTATGGAAAGAATTTGGCAACGTCGGAAGGGTCTGATTCTATTTATGAATGGATAAAAGAAAGTGGATTCATAAAGTGTGTATTAGCCTTAGGTTTAATTAGGGATTAAAAAAAATTTAACTAGTTGTTTGAGTACACGAAGAAAGAGAGAAAGGAATTTGATCTATAGGCTTTTTTCTCTGGCGCTTTAGGTCGAACGGTCAAGCGGCAAGGCGGCCTCTATAAAGTGCGTGCTCAAAGGTAGAAGGGAGATTTTTAATTTGATCTACTTATCTGACAACACTGTTCCAGTCAGTGAAAGTTGTTTTTTGTGGTTATGTCTATTTTTGTTTATGTTTTTATTTTTTCATAAATTTTATTATTACTCTTTTTAATATTGGAAGAAAGCTTATACTGTGTAGTAACTTAACGTCAATAAGATGATTTTCGCTAATTTGGGTTCTACCGTTTAAGGTAAATAAAAGTTTTTTTACTGTCACTACAATAAATATGTCACGTGCAAAACCAATAGCAGTTTTTAGAATGACATCCTAATATGTATCACACGAGTGTTGTAAAGTACTTTGCAACACTAGTGCTGTAAAGTACTTTGCAACACTAGTGTGATATAACGCATTTTCTATGCATGAAATCAGTGTGCTATTTGCTATTTTCACAAGCTTGACAAAGGTGACAGACTGGCCACCGAAACGTCGATTTATAGTTGTTTATAACTTATTTTAAGTTGTTTTTGGATTTTCTGGTCTTTTATTCTGACTTGGCGTGTACCCAAAAAATAACATCTATTTAATTAATCCGCCGAACCAATATAGAACATATCTTCAATTAAGGTATGAATAGTTAAACAACGCTTTTAAAGAAAATCTATTGTGTAGGTAAGGCATAAAAATAATCTTACATTTATATTTTCCGGTTGATTCTTGTTATCCTCTTTAACAGACAGGTTGCATATCTTTTTCTTAACAAGAGTAACTGCTTTGCTAAGCTTGTTCAATAAAATTGTAAATTTTTAAGTCAGAAATTTTCGGCTCTCTTCTATTCTACTTAAGATAACATACACAAGAAGATATTTCAATTCTACAATGCATGATGGAAAATGTGGTAAAGGCGAATTTGGTGAATATGTTGGACCTTGTCAGGACTATGTTTAAAATCATATATTCAGCAAAATGAATTCGCCTTTGGCACATATTCCATCACGCATTGCAGGATTGGAATACTTTCTTGCATGTTATATTAATTCTATAGCTTTCACCAACCATACAAGCAAAAGCAGCGCAAATCTGGAAAATCTAATAACCATAACAGTATAACTGTTTATTTTCATTTGCCCAAAAACCTTTAAATACCAAAATTTGTAAACGCAGCTTAAACGGTTTTAGAGATATTTTAGCACCTGATTTTTTTTTTACCCAAAGCTTCTTCTACTATCTTCTTTTCAAAATTGTGTTCTCTTTTAGATAATTATAAATTTTTCAGTGATTTGTTTTCTTCCTCACGACCCACCTTGTTTAATGTTTTTATTATTAAAAGAGTAGCCTCAGAAAATTGTTTATAGTTTTGAAACCTTGACACCTCCACGTCTACCTTTAATTTAGCAAATTCCCAATGTTAAGCAACCTTATAAATGTATACTTATTTTAAAATTCTCAAAGTAAATACTGTTTTATAATAATAGGTGTTCAAAATATAAAATAGGTGTTCACAATATAAATACTTAAAGCCCATTCCATGGTACAAAAGTATAGTATAGCATTAAATGGGCACTGACTGTTGACATTAATGTGGTACCTATTTTTTAGAAACTTGTAATAATGTTGAAACAACTTCTTTGTAGAGTCTATTTTACCGCTGACCAATTCACGCAGCGCTGATTGACTAATCATGACGAACTTGTGACCAACCAATATCCCGTTAGATGAACCCAACCTCAGTAATGAGTAGCTTCTAAATATTTTTATGTGTAGCAATTAATGAATTTGGAAATAACTTCCTTTTTATTCTATTTCCACTCGCCGACCAACTATTGTTGCCTAATGGCCAATCGTGATCATTTGTTACTTGCACATGAAATGACACCTGAATGTTGAGTGTTAAAGTGTTAATATACAGCGATTAGTGAACCTTAAAAATTTTAAACTCTTTATATTTATTCCAGTATCTTTTGACCAAATAATAAATTACATTATGACCAGCGTTTTCTTAATTTTTACCACGACATAAAGAATTAGTACTCTTAAGCGGGAGTTTGTATTAGCAAAACAAGTTTTAAAATAATAATCTTTTTAATATTTTTAATAGTAATTTTAGTATTTAAGGTTTCCAATATTTGACATGTATAAATGGAAATTCTAACTTATTGCGAGTCAGATAAGTTGCGAATATAAATAGGATTTAAATCGAATGTCAAGTTAGCAAAATAATATTTTTAAATTACACACAGATGACCTAGCAATGTATTAACATTCCAAAACGTGTATCAGAAAATTTAAACGATAAAAAATAGCGGGGTTAATTTAGCTTCATCTATTTAGCGGCCCAAAATGTAAAATTTAGGTATTGAAAAACAGCTACGAGTTGGTCACGGAATGGGCATAAATGGTCACTAAGTGTGACGAATTGGTCATCTATACACCAGCTTTTACAGCGTGTTTAAAATATTAAAGTCATCGAACATTTTTTAGCGCTTTAAATTAATCATACATGGCTCAATTAAAAAGAATGCAATTGGTCACAAAATGATCAACATTGTTTGGTATGATTAATTAATTGGCAGCAAGAATAAAGAAGTTCCGTATTAAATGAAGACATTCAAGGACGAGAAAAGTTTGTGAGTGGCCCAAAATTAAAAAATTTAGATTTAAAAACAAATTCTAAAAGCTGGTAAAAATTAGAGAACCGGTCATGTAATTTATTATTTGGTCAAAGATACTAGAATAAATATGAAGAGTTTAAAATTTTAAGGTCACTAATCGCTATATATTAGCACTTTAACATCAACATTCAGGTGTAATTTCATGCTGTAACAACTGATCACGATTGGTTATTAGGTAACAGTAATTGGTCGGCAGTAAAATAGAATAAAGGGAAGTTATTTCAAATTCATTAATTGCTACATAAGAATATTTATTTACTCATTACTGAGGTTGGGTTCATCTAACGGGATATTAATTGGTCACAAGTTCGTCATGATTAGTCAATCAGTTGCAGTAAAATAGACTCTACAAAAGTTGTTTCAACATTATTTCTTGTTTCTAAAAATAGGTACTACCTTAATGTTAACAGTCAGTGCCCAGTTAGTGCTATACTATACTTTTGTACCATGGAATGGGCTTTAAGTATTTATATTGTGAACACCTATTTTATATTTTGAACACCTATTATAAAAACAGTATTTATTTTGAGAATTTTAAAATAAGTATACATTTTAATAAGGTTGCTTAACATTGGGAATTTTGCTAAATTAAGGTAGACGTGAGGTGTCAAGGTTTTAAAACTATAAACAATTTTCTAGGTTACTCTTTTAATAATAAAAACATTAAACAAGGTGGGTCGTAAAGAAAACAATCACTGAAAAATTTATTATTATCTAAAGAGAACACAATTTTGAAAAGAAGATAGTAGAAGAAGTGAGATAATAGAAGAAGGAAGGGTAGTAGAGGTGAAGTCAAGAAAAAAGTTAAAGTTTTAGTTAATCCCGTACGGGCTACCCCTAGTGGTGGTATGCCCGTACTAAATTTAGGTAGTCAAATAGTTCCTGTAGTCTTATTTGTAGTGAAAGAAAAGATAGTTTTTTGTCCACCGGGCTCATGGTCCCAAAAGATAGTTCCATATGGTACATTAGTCCCAGTGACGTTAAAGTGGCCATATGTATTAAAAAGTTAAACGCCACAATATTAAGGCGCCACATATAAATTAACAGAAAAAGTGTAAAACCACCCATATTTATATTCTTTTTAACCTGAGACCAATCGTCACCAATTCCTGACCAATTTATATAATATTAAATAGGCACTGAATGTTGATATTGAGGTGCTACCAATTTTTGTTTAACAAGTAATAATTTTAATTCAACTTTTTGGAGTCTATTTTACCGCTCACCAATTACTGCAACTCATTGACCAATCATGACCAATTTGTAATCAATTGATATCGCGTCGTATAAGCTCGCAACTTCAGTATTGAGGTGCTTAATATATTCTTATGTATCAATTAATTAATTTAAAATAACTTCTCTTAATTCTACGACTATTTTACTGCTGAACAATTACTGTAACCTAATAACCAATCCTGACCAAATGTAACCTTGACATTTTAAATTCTTTATATTTATTCCAGTATTTTTAATCAAATATTAAATATATACAGGGTGTCCGGAAATTCCGTTCGTACATTTTAAGGGGTGATTCTACACAAAAATATATATAATTTTTTATAAACATATGTCCTAAACGTGTTAGTTTTTAAACTACAGAGTGTTAGAAAAATGTTTTATCTTATAATTACTTTAATACCAATTTAAATATTTTAAACAAATTTGAAGGACGCCTCCTATGAACCAAACGACATGTTTTGGCATACCAGAAAAAAAATTACCCAGTGTCGTTCATGAAGGGTTTAAGGTAAATATTTTTAAGAAAAAAATGGTACGCTACTGCATTCTTCTAAAATAAAAGCATTTTTAAAATGACCATATAGTTTGACACAAATTTGATTTCCTGCCTTTTTTCATTTGATGCACGGTTTTCGCGTAAATAAATAAAAACCATTTCTCGGCTGGGTAAATCCGAGTCAAATCCTTACCTAATTAAAGAATAAATATCGGAGGTATTTTTTTACTGTAGAATTTGATATTATCCATACGAAATGAAAAAATAAGAATTTATTGGGCGGTCGCGTATTTCCTCGCGCCCAAGGGGCCTTGCAGCTTGCAGTCAAGGGGCCTCACAAAGAGGACAACTGTGCTAAAGTGTTTATGTGTGAGACAAATAAGGTTTTTGTTAAAGTTGTAACATATGGATTAAGAATAACATGCGTATGTATTATGAACTAATAAGTTAGCGTGATACAGACGAAATATATATGTATAAATAATTTACCTAAAGACTCTTTTTTCTGGATTATCGTTGCTTTTTATCGTGGCCAAAATAAAATAGGACCCTAAGAACAGACGCCTCGCTAATACGATTTCGACCACGTCCACTTTTGTCTACGCTACACCACTGTTATTATACAAGGTGTCCAGTAAATCTACCGACAACTTTTAAGAGGGTGACTAAAATGGATATAAATAAAAAAACTTTTTGAACATATGTCCTTAACGCCTTACTTTTTGAACTAAAGAGTGTTATTTTTTTAATAATATCTTATTAAAATAACGCATAAATAAATTCCTAGCCAATTAAAAAAATAAATATTAAAGATGATTTTTTTCTGGCAGAATTTGATAAAAGCGAAATAGGCATGCCAAGAAATTGTTTTTATTTATTTACGTACAAACCGTACATTAAATAAAAAAAGTCAAGGGATTCAATTTTTTCCAAACCAATGGGAATTTAAAACATACCTTTATTTTGGAAAAATGCCTTCTGTTGCGTCCACCAATTTTTTTAAAAGTATCTGAATTGGTATAAAGTTATAAAACATTTATTTTTTTAAATTTTAAACACCCCGTTATTCAAAAACTAATACGTTTAGTACTTATGTTCATGTAAAAGTTTTTTGTTCTAAATTTTATTGTAGGCTTACCCCTTAAAGTTTGTCGGTTGAGCTACTAAACACTCTGTATAATTATACAGTAAATTCTGGCGGTACTAAGATATAAATGTGTCACTACTAATTAGGTATTTCTAACCTATATACTATATTATTATTATTATTATTATTTGGTTTTAGAAAACTAAAAATTTTCCGTGCTGATCTATTTAGCGGCCCAAAAAGTAAAACTTGATATTTAAAAACAGCTTCGAATTGGTCACAAAATGATTATAAATGGTCACTAAGTGTGACGAATTGGTCATCCATACACCAACTCTTACAGCGTGTTTAAAATATCAAGATCATTAAAAAATTTTGCACCTCAAATTAATCATAAATGGTTCAAAAGAATGCCAATTGGTTACAAAATGGTCAAAATTGGTCATTATGGTTAATTAATTGTTAAGCACGATTAGGCAGTTCTGAATGAAATGAAGTCACTTAAGGACGAAAAACTTTGATGATCGGTCCAAAATGAAAAATATCAGATTCAAAAAACAGATCTGAAAGCTAATGATAAAGAATTGGTAATATAGACAGGGTGTCCGAAAATTCCGTCCGTATATTTTAAAGGGCGATTCTACTAAAATATATGAAAGTTCATATGAACCATGGACCATGTCCTAAACGTCTTGATTTTTGAACTAATGGTTTTTATTTATTTACGCAAAAACCGTGCATTTTAAAAACTATTCTTATTTTAGAAAAATGCAGTGGCGTACCATTTTTTCTTTAAAACTATTTACCTTAAACCCCTCATAAACACTGAAAAAATAAAAAAATTTCTTGTATGCCAAAAATGTCTTTTGGTGTATAGGAGGCGTCCTCCAAATTTGTTTAAAATATCTAAATTGGTATAAAAGTTATTATAAAAAACACATTTTTTTTTTAATGTTTAACACCCTATAGTTCAAAAATCAAGACGTTTAGGACATGGTCCATGGTTCATATGAACTTTTTTCATATATTTTTGTGTAGAATCGCCCTTTAAAATATACGGACGGAATTTTCGGACACCCTGTCTATATTACCAATTCTTTAATTAGCTTTCAGATCTGTTTTTTGAATCTGATATTTTTCATTTTGGACCGATCACAAAGTTTTTCGTCCTTAAGTGACTTCATTTCATTCAGAACTGCCTAATCGTGCTTAACAATTAATTAACCATAATGACCAATTTTGACCATTTTGTAACCAATTGCATTCTTTTGAACCATTTATGATTAATTTGAAGTGCAAAATTTTTTTAATGATCTTGATATTTTAAACACGCTGTGAGAGTTGGTGTATGAATGACTAATTCGTCACACTTAGTGACCATTTATAACCATTTTGTGACCAATTCGAAGCTGTTTTTATATATCAAGTTTTACTTTTTGGGCCGCTAAATAGATCAGCACGGAAAATTTTTAGTTTTCTAAAACCAAATAATAATAATAATAATAATATAGTATATAGGTTAGAAATACCTAATTAGTAGTGACACATTATATCTTAGTACCGCCAGAATTTACTGTATAATTATACAGCGTGTTTAGTAGCTCAACCGACAAACTTTAAGGGGGAAGCCTACAATAAAATTTAGAAAAAAACTTTTCATGAACATAAGTACTAAACGTATTAATTTTTGAATAACAGGGTGTTTAAAATTTAAAAAAATAAATATTTTTTATAACTTTTATACCAATTCAGATACTTTTTTAAAAAATTGGTGGACAGAAGGCATTTTTCCAAAATAAAGGTATTTTTCAATTCCCATTAGTTTGGAAAAAATTAATCCCTTGACTTTTTTTATTTAATGTACGGTTTGTAAGTAAATAAATAAAAACAATTTCTTGGCATGCCTATTTCGCTTTTTATCAAATTCTGCAGAAAAAAATCACCTTTAATATTTATTTTTTTATTAGCTAGGAATTTATTTATGCGTTATTATAATAACATATTATTAAAAAAAATAACACTCTTTAGTTCAAAAACTAAGACGTTAAGGACATATGTTCATAAAAGTTTTTTTGTTTATATTCATTTTAGTCACATCTCTTAAAAGTTGTCGGTAGATTTACTGGACACCTTGTATAATAACAGTGGTGTAGCGTTGACAAAAGTGGACGTGGTCGAAATCGTATTAGCGAGGCGTCTGTTCTTAGGGTCCTATTTTATTTTGGCCACGATAAAAAACATCGACAACCCAGAAAAAGAGTCTTCAGGTAAATTATTTATACATATATATTTCGTCTGTATCACGCTTACTTATTAGTTCATAATACATACGCATGTTGTTTTTAATCCATATGTTACAACTTAAACAAAAACCTTATTTGTCTCACACATAAACACTTTAGCACAGTTGTCCTCTTTGTGAGGCCCCTTGACTGCAAGCTGCAAGGCCCCTTGGGCGCGAGGAATACGCGACCGCCCACACCGCCTAGGCGTAGCTACGCCAGTATATAATAAATTCTTATTTTTTTGCGATTTTATATATTTTTAATTTTTAGATTACCAGATGTGCAATGTTTACCAGAACCCAATGCTCTTAACCCCTGTGAAGATATAATGGGTTTTAAATGGTTAAGAAATTCAGTTTGGTTTGTGGTTATTTTAGCTGTAGTTGGTAACCTGGCTGTAGTAGTTGTTATATGGTTTAGTAAAACTGAGGTAAGAGCGAAATGATTAAGTTTGTAGGGTAGGGCGGGGCTAGTTGAGCAATTTTTCACTTAATCAGTTATAGCTCCTCAAAATAAGTCTTAATGGCTTATAATGCATACTAATAGATTAGCAATTTATTCCTTATTAATAGTTCACAGTAATTTCTTTCTAATAAGTTGAATTTAGGAGCTACATCTATTTTATTGTAGTTAGTCAAGTATGCCCAACGTACCCCATAGGTGAGGTAAGTTGAGCAAGGGTATGGGGCTAGTGGAGCACTTAGAAAGTGTAGTTAAATTATGGTTTGAATGTTAGATACGTTTACAATAAAAAACATTTTGACAATTTGCTTTTTATATTTATAATATTATAGTGACTAAACAACAAATCTTATTAATAAAATAGCAACGTACCTAGCTTAGCTTAACTATTAAATAATAGGTATATAATAGGTATTAACTATCAGTTCATCTTCGTTTTATAAAATTTTTAAGCAGTTTTATTTTGTTTCCCTTGTAATGTCTTCTGTGTCTGTTAAAATTGCAGCTTTTCTCTATCTACTGTTTGATTTAGCTCCTTTTCTTGGACCAGCCTTTGGGTATGGTTGAAATATTTCCAGAGAAAATTTATAGGTTAGATAGGTCGGCTCATTTTCTTTGTTGCTTGTACAAAGTTCGGGTTGCAGCCTCTTTTAAATCTTGAGGAGACTCTAGTATTCTTACCGTTAAAGGCCGTATCCCAAAAAATAAAAAATAAATAAAAAAATATTCTTAAAACCGTAGGGTTAGTTGGGCAACTGTAGCTCAACTAACCCCAACCTGGAATTTTAAAGAAAAAGTAAATTTATTAGAAAACCGGTTAGAATTATATCCAAAATCTTTATACATATTAAAACTGCAATAAATTTACTTAAGATTTACACTTACCTGATTGAGAACGGAATACATTTAACTATCAAAGAGAAAATTTTTCGGCTTGTAATTATTTTACTTTTTAATCACAAAATAAACAATGCGCATGGTTACTTTTCTCCATCGCCGCGTTACCGCTACTGGTCGTACAATGAGTTCCCTCGCGCAACCCCTTCTTTATGCTATTTGATGCTTTCGCGTGTAGTCGATAGTTTTTGAGATAATTTGATTGCCCAACTTACCTCTATGCTCAACTAGCCCCGCCCTACCCTACGTGTATTTTTTACCAAAATTTTAAAAACAAAAATCTGTTTCTAAAAATGCAATTTTTTACGACGACTATATGGTCATAATTAATAAGTTTAAAATATAAAATTAATTAATATTGGCATAACAAACTACAATATACTAATATATTTATATTGTGATTTTTCATAAAATTATTCTGCATTTAATTTTTAATACACCTAAATTATTAAGCCATAAAAATAAAAATGCTTTTGTTTAAATGGCCATAACTCTTTAAATAATTAAGTTTTCAAGACAATTTAAAAAATACGTAAATGAATGGTTAAGCTGTTACTTTGGCCTAACCGTTGTTATTTACTGTTAGCAATTCATTCTACAGGGTGATTAAAAGTTTTGGCAGAAATAAATAATTTTTAATCGTCCTGTCTGATGTGCTGTTGAAACGCAGTAATCTTATTTGCGAATTAATTATACCCCTACTTATTTCTGATGTTTTATCATCACAAATTTGATTACGCTTTTACAGCACATCATACAGGAAGATTAAAATTGTAATTTTGCTAAAAACTTTTAATTACCCTGTAAGATGTATTGTTCCTTAATATTTTTTTAATTGCCTTGTTCGCATTTTAAAAGCAACTTAAAAATACAGTAATTGGCGAATAATAAAAAGTTAAAATAATGTACATGTGTTAAAAGTATTCTTACATTTTTTGTGACCCTTTCGGTGTCATTCCACCCAGGTCCGACAGTCGCCCACCTAGGTGGTGCACTGCAGCCTTAAGGCTTATTGTACCTACTCCTTCTCATTCACACACCATTTATTCCATAACTTGGATGGTTGCTGCTCGGTTCGTTCGTTCACCCCCGAAAAGAACACCGCGTTCCCGGTCACTCATCCCAGCTAGTGGCCGCGCTGCTCACTGCTTAACTCCGGTGATCGACAAGGCTGACTCCACCGGAACAGCCACGAGCGCGGCTAGTATTCTGTACATAATACACAGGGTGTACTACCGGGAACTGCCGTGATCGATTTCTCGAAAAGTACGGTTTAAACAGTTATAAGTGGGGAAATACAACTAAAATATTTTGACAGCTCTGCCACTTCCGGTTATACCCGAAGTAGTAAAGCGTAAAATTCTAAACATAACCCTTGAACAAGTTATTAAGTTAAGTCCAACCGTTTGTGGCTTATTTTAAATTTTATGTCAAAAATAACGTTTGCAAGCCATTACATAACCATCAATTTCTTCTAAAATTTATAAATACAGAGAGGTCAAAAATAATCGTTAAAAATTATAACGACAAAAACCTTAGAAGTCCATTTTTTCTAGTAGAAAACGTCTATATTTTATTACCTTATTAGGTATTTAAAATTGAGGTAAGTTTGTATAGTGTAGTATTCCAAAATTTATAGTTTTTAAAACATTAACGATTTATTATTTATTTATTTATTCTAACACTGCATTTAAAACGGGTAAGTACGGGGTAGTTGGCTGAGACGCCGCATTTTGTTGTGAAGGCCAACTAGAAGCCAAACTAAGCCGTACTTAAAAGCATTGTTAAAATAAATAAATATTATATTCTTAATATTTTAAAAACAATTAATTTTTGGAATAGACATCTTTTTACAAACTTATCCTTATTTTTAATGCTTAATAGGATAGAGTTAAAAAGATAAAAAAACATGACTTTTAGGGTTTTTGTCGTAATAATTTTTAACAACTATGTTTGACCACTGTTAATAATAAGCACTACGAAATGTTTCATGTTTATAATTTATTACAATAAGTTATGCTTGAATACAATAATAAAATTAAATACTTTGTTAAGTCACTATTACAAAACTAACAAATACATATTTTTACAGATAAGTGTATCAAGATTTTTAATATGCAATCTAGCCTTTGCAGATCTATGTATGGGGCTTTATCTATTGCTCATTGCCAGCATGGACTACCATTCAGTTGGTACATATTTTAACTTTGCCTATGATTGGCAGTATGGTAAGTAATGGAAAAATATATTTTTATACACGTCTCACGTTAGAAAATGTAATTGGTTCTTAGAGCAACAACAAATAAACGTCAGCACTAATAAATACTATTTGACGTTGAGAAATATTAAAATAAAAATACATACATTATATATGTTTCTACTTTTGTAAGGCACTTATAAAAAAATATTGTTTCTACACGCAAAGGGTTTTTTCTAAATTTTTCTAAAAGGTTTTAAAATTTTAAAGCGTTTTAAAAGTTTTACACCCTGTACCGAACGAAGAATGTGCGGACCCATGATTATAAGGGTAACCTAACCGACAAAACTTAAGCGGCGATTCTACAATAAAAAGAAGAGGTTTTTATGCATAATAGGACATTATTTGGCATACAAAAAATATTTTTTAACAGTGTCGTTCATAACACTTTTAGGGTAAATATTTTTAAGAAAAAATGGTACGCTACCGCTTTTTTCTAAAATAAAAATACTTCTTTAAATTCTCGTTCAGTTTTACACTTTGATGTCTTTACTTTTTTATTTGATGTACGGTTTTCGCGTAAATATATTAAAACTTTTTCTCATTATTGTCAAATCTTTATCTAAGGCTGAGCTACAGACGACATGCCAAGGCATGTCCGTTTGTTGAAACGTTCCCGTATGGTATTGCCAAGCCTTGGCATGTCGTCTGTAGCAGGCTTAAAGAATAAATAAAAAAGTTACTCTTTACTGTAGAATTAGATATTTGCGATACGAAATGACCATGCTAAAAATAATTAGTATTTGAGGAGCGTCTTTCAAAACGGGATAAATCACTTTTATCATTGACGGATTGTAAACATACTTTCATCTTTAGAAATCTACAGAACCTATGCTTAAAAAGTATGTAATAAACCTACTAAAATTGCATATTTTGCCAATATATTTAGTTTATAGTTGGGATTATATTGGTTATTAAAAATTAAAATTATTCCCCTTTAAAAGATATATCTAAAATACCCCCTTTGTTTGGGACTAAACTCTATTTTTTGCAAGAGATAGTAATAAAAATGTCTCGGGACGGTTAGAAGGTTGTAAACCATAGGCGCACCAGTCTCTGTGCAAAGAACAGGTAGAAATACACCAAATTGCGTTAAATAAGGATTATAAATTTTATATATATTTTAGTATCTTTCCGTATGTGCAACTGAGTGGTTATAAATTGTTAGAGTATTGTTCAAAGTATTACAGTATTGTAAAAATGGATTCTCCGCAGAAACGCGCATGTCTCGGCCATTTAACTGAAAAGCAGATTGTTAAAAACGTATTCGATTATACAGGGTGCGGCAGAATGGACTCCCACATTTGGGTAGCAAATAAAAAGTCTACTATAAAATATGAAGCTAAACTTTTATTATTTTCAAAAGAGCACACTTTAAGGTTTTTTTAACTATGTTTTCAAAATTATATCGTGTAAGTGACGGCCGTTAGCAGCGACACACATGCGAAGGCGTTCCTAGAAGTTTTGCCTCACTTTTATCACCATGTCTTGAGGAATAGCAGCAGTTTCATCTAGGATTGCTGTCTTGATTTAGGAAAGTCAAGAACCAGTTGCCCTTAAGTTAGCAACCCATTTAAAAATTGTTTTCCGGTCTGGAACAGAGGCATTCGGAGGCAGGAAGCGCGTACAAAATACTCTTTTCGACGCGGTGACACATTCGTCATTTTTGAATAATAGCTCAATAACTAATCCACGTTGGTCACCAGACCAAGACATAGCGCCTAGTAACAAACCTTATCAATCGCCCAAGCGAATTTGACCATCCCCACCAATGTCCAACTCCCATTACCGATGTTCTAGCCTGATGAAATGTGGGAGTCCATTCTGCCGCACCCTGTATTAGAAATGATCAAAACTCTAATTTAAGTGTGGACGATTGTGTTCAAAAATGTGCGTTGATGACTGGGGTGGAAAAAGCGACAATTTACAGATTTTTAAACAAGAAAAAGAGGGAGGTATAATTCCACCAAAAAAGCGATGGGCACAAGTGAAAGGTGAAGTAGCCAGAAATAATACTACGTTTAAACTAGTAGATATAAAAACAACTATTTCAAATTGCCATATCTAATGCTTCCCCAGAAAACTGGAAAAAATGTGTCGAACATGTATTAGAAGTAGAAAATAAAATGTGGTCTTTGGATATAATAGTAGATAGGATATTTTTGTAGAAGTTATCCCTTTTTAACTGGAACACGGTTTTTAAATGTAATTTACTACTTAATGCCGTTTTGTTTTAGTTCAAGGTAAAAAGGTGTGTAACATTAAAACATAAAAAAATTAAAATATGTATTTTCCTTTAAAAGACATTCTCCAAATGATAATTGTGTTCATATGGAATTTTTTTCTTAATTTTTATGTAGAATCATCCCTTAAGGTTTGTCGCTTGAGTTACTGGACAACCTGTATAAACTTTTGTCTTGGAAAGGCTTAATGAATCGTATGGTAGATTTAGTGCACATACTTAATAAACACTTTGTATACATAGTAAGTATATTTATCCTATGAAAATTTTAAAAAATGTTAGAATTTGGAAAAAGAATATTGGTTTTGACTAAATACTGCCCGAGAAGTTGCCTATATCAATATTTTACTCTATTTTTATAATACCCTGTATTTTGCCCATAAGCCCCTTTTTTTATAGCAACACTTGTTTTGGTTACGACAAAAAGTTTATATTTAAAGTTCTATTATACATGCCATACAGAAAATAATTATTAGAGATTGTAAAAGTCACGAAGATTTATTACAGCAATTAAAAACCAAAAATTTTACAACACGCACTAAGAGTTTCCGTCATCGTTGTTAAAGGCCACATATAAATCTGTGTAAATAATCCGCACATTCTCACCAACTTTCAATACAAATGCATTTATGTTTAAATATACATAAAAATACGAGGTGCGCTCGAAAAGTGTCCCATTTGTAACTTACAAAACTCTTTTACCGTTCGGCGGATTGTTATTGTTAGGCTGCTTCCAGACAATTCGCCAAAAATTCGTCCATACTAACCAACCTGTTGACGCCAAAAAACCAACAAGCTTTGATTCACCGGCGAATCATTTGCCAAGCCCTTGCTACGACGTGAATTCCGTCCACGTCCGCGCTATGAGGCGGGGTATGCGGCGTGGAGCGGCGCGGCGAACTGTTGCAAGTCTGGTCTCTGGACGCGACTTTAAAAATGAATTAGCGATAAGATCTTGTGCAGCAATTTTTAACGAAACACAAAATTGCACTTTTTCGTCATCCTCCGTACAGTCCTGAGTTGGCCCTCTGCGACTTTTGGTTGTTTCCAACTTAAAAAAAAACACTCAAAGGTTATCGGTTCGACGATAATGCCAATTGAAGATAATTTGACGAGAGTATGGCTATGCCAAAATCTTACCTCCAGGGCTGTTTCAAAACATGAAAGCAACGCTAAACTAGTGTTGTTCAACGGGGACTACTTTAAAGGTTGTTACTTGCTCGATGATGGAAACTAACGCCAGTGCGTGATACACAAGCAGGTCGAATACTTTTTGGACACACGTCGTTTTATTTGGATTTTAAACTTAAAAATATTATTGGGATTTTTTGTGGCAAACTTGCTATTGATCAATAATATTAAAGGTGTACCAAGTAAATTAAGACAATAATATATTTTCATGTCAATGTCATAATAAATTGCGTCAATAATATTGCTTCAATAATACGCATTTTCAAATATTGATCTTTGGTTAACCCGATCCATGAGACTTCTTTAAAAAAGGATCGGCCAGACTCTACCCGTGTTCATAAATTGATCGGATCCTTAACTCGGGTTCGATCTTGCTGACCCAGGTGAAAGCCAGGGTTAGTCAGTTTAAACAGAAGTGTCAAAATCAGCTGTTTTGTTTTTTTATATTTTAAGGAATACCCTGGTGTTTATTACGAGAAAAAGTATAAAAACAATAATTTGATATTTATTAATAATTTACAGCTTCAATATTGTATTTTTTTAAAATAGTTGCACGACTAAAAACAAAGCAAAAGGGTTATGTTTTGTTTTGACACAAAACCAATGAATAAAGGCTAAATGTTTAGAAAATAACAAAATTTCCAGCAAATCTTAAAAACAGCCGGTTGGATCTACTCCAACCTATCGGATCAATATTTAAAAATGCCTAATATTGACCATGTGGGGATGCTTAAGTGCGATCGTGTGTATATTGGACTGATGGAGCGTTCCTACGCAAATTCATAGCATCAGTCCTACTCGCAAAATTTCCTTTGTGCTTACCTTCAGGTGGACTCAAAGAACTGCCTTACCGTGTGTATGCCTATAAAGGATATATTTAAACTGTGCCTTCCTTAGACGCTCAATATTATAGAAGCAATATTGATATTGATCAATAATATTAAACGGGTTTATTAGAAGAATATTATTGAGGGCAATAATCTTGAAGAAAATAAAATTAGCCTGTCAATACATTTAAACCTGTGAAAGGTATATTGATATAAAATTCAATTGTTGTGAATAAATCATGTACAAAAAGCAAAAATTAAATGCAATAAACTCTATTAGGCAATTCATCGTCTTTCTAAATTTCAACGCATTTTAGGGAAGTATTGCAGTAGTGACACTTCTCCGGAAATGGGTCCCTATACTTAAATTTTTTTACTGTTCCACTGAATATCCCTGAGAAGTTTGATCCCATAGTTCTGAAACACCCTGTATATAGAAGTGGCGCTCTAACCCAGCCGGTCGATTTTGACATGTTTTGGGTGTCGGACTGGGCGAACGCGTCCCTTTTTTGCCGGACAAGTATACCACAATGTTTTAGGAGTACATGCAATTTTTAAACATGAAGCCTCTATTTCTTCTTTAAAAGATTTGAAAAAGAAATAGTGGATTTTAGAGGAGCATTTCACCCTCTAAAACTACTGGCAAAACTTCCGCATTTAACGTTTTAAAGGTTCACGACGTATATATTAAAATTTATTATTAAATATATAATTTTAGGGATTGGTTGTCAAATAGGTGGATTCCTGACAGTATTTTCTGGACATCTGTCAATTTTCACATTAACCATAGTAACGTTAGAGCGATGGTTCGCTATAAAATTTGCCATAGATCTCACGAAGCGAATAAGACTAAGGACTGCTGTTAAAATCATGATAGGTGGTTGGATCTATTCTATTTTAATGGCCATGTTTCCTTTACTAGGAATAAGCAACTATAGTAGTACTAGGTTAGTAAAAAAATGATATAGTTACATTTAAAGTATATTCTGAATTGTATTCAAAATACATTGGGCTGACATTTGATTAGTATTCAAATAGAACTGTGTGTTTAGTATTCGGTATTCGGCAGAATACTTTTTTGGTCAGTATTTGGGATTTTGTATTTAGAATACCGTTTTTAAATGGTAGTATTCGAATACTTTTTCGGTTTTAGATTTAAATACTTTTTCGGTTTTCGGTATTCGACAAATATTGGGATTAAAAGTATTTGAATACCGAGATTGTCAGAATTCGAATACCAAAATGGTAAATATTAGAATGCCGTAACCGAAATAACGGAAAAAACATGGCGAGGACTTTTATCTTGCTCCTCAAAATTTTGTGCAACGAGTAACCAGACAACAGACAGGGAATGTTTATCTGTCTTAAGATTGGTAAAAGTTGAAATAAAAGAGCTCTTTTTTGCTCCTCCAACATTTTTCAGCACCGACTTTTTTCATCAGTATTCATGAATACCCAAACTTGGTATTCGTGAATACTCAGTATTCGAATACACTTTTCTTCAAAATATTTTAAAATTTAAAATTTGAATATATTTTTTTAACTTTATTTGTATTCAAATACCGACTTTCAGTATTTGACTCTGGTTATATTTATTTATTTACTGATAGTGTTGCTGTGTTGCAGCGGAGGCTGGTGATGGCCAATTTGGTGGGCACAACCCGCACCATTGGTAAAAAATAATGTTTAAAATTTTCTTTAGGCCTCTTATAAGTTATTTATTTGTCTATATAAGTAATTTAATCCATTTTTAGTAATATTATATTAAATAGTAAAACAAATAACAAGTTAAAGTGATTTTATAGACTGTAATAATTAACAATAAAAAAAAACATATTAGTATATTTTACAATGGAGCAGGTTGTCCCACCAAACTGGCCTTTACCAGCCGCCGCTGCTATGTTGCCAAATAACTAATTTTATTAATGTTACACTTGACAACATTGCATTGCGTATTTCTAGTATGTGTTTTAAATTTTAAATGGGTGCATTTAGGAGTACTTAGCCGCTTAGTCGCTGGTAATCGTAGTGTCAAAATAAAGTCATCGTATTCAAGGTTAGTTTCTATTTATACTGAGAATAGGTTGCGACACATCCTCAACTTTAAGGCGGTTCGAGGTCGGGGACGCAAGAAAGGGCACCCCACGGAGAAAAGTTGCAAGACTGGGTAAAATGAAAGGCGATGATCAATCCAGTGGCGTCTAGAATTTGCGCATTTCAGTTTGCATTGTTTTAAAAGTGATATTTGTTGAAAAATGTAATTCCAAACGTTTTTTATTTAAAGTGAAAGAATTTACAACTTAATAATAATTAAAAACTGTAGTGTAAACGGTTGTTCTAATAATATAATAAATTGTATATTTCCGGCACTGAACAACATGGCCGAAAAATGGGAGATGTGACGTAATCACACGTCAAAGCAATATGGCCGAATGTTCCGACTCTATATAGACTTTTTGATCGTATTGGATTAATTTGACAATTTTGACACTCCGCTTACCCAACGGTTAAGCGGCTAAGTACTTTAATTTGGTCAATATTTCATTCTTATGGCAACCTTAGTGATATTCTTTTAAAACATGATCAGTGAATAAAGTAAGAGAAGTGACACTAATAACATTAATTGGCTAACTTTATTCTAAATGTTAATTAATATTTCAAATGGCATCTGTTACGTGATTAAATAATCATGATGACTTCCCTCAGTTTCTTGACCTCCAAGTAATCCTAATCATTTGATCATATGACAGAGGCCATTTAAAAAATTAATATCAATATTGCATGTTAACTGGTATTTATCTCAACGTAAGAATTTTATTTCTTTATTTCAGTATATGCTTGCCAATGGAGGTCAAATCCGTTTTTGATAAGGCCTATCTTTACAGTATTTTTGCAATAAATGGAGTGTCTCTTGGCCTTATCGTATTTTGTTATGCTCAAATTTATCTCAGTCTAGGTTACGAAACACGAAGGACCAGTCATAAGGGAGAATTGACTATCGCAAAAAGATGGCGCTTCTCATATTTATAGGTAAGATAATATCTTGCGTTTTTTGTAATCCTAAACATTTTTTAATAAACAAAAGGTGACATTATAAAGTTTTCATATCCGCCTTAGCTTAAAATATATAATTTTTAAATATTCTTTATATCATTCGACAGATGACTTGATGTTTTTTATTTTTTAATAGGACATCCTGTATAATAACCAATTAATATTGTGGCTTTTTACAAGCTTTTTAGGAATATTTCACATTATGGGATCTATTTTAATGAGTACAAAGTATCTAATTGTCGTAATTCGCAATTAAAATTTTGCAGGAGACATAGAAAACAGAGCTGCTGTTTAACAGTAGCTATACTCTAATTATATTTTAATAATAAAATAAACAAAATTAGTTAATAATAACTAGTGACGTAAAGGGTAATATTACCGAGGTAATTTTACCAGTAATTTTGGTAATAGTACGTAATATTACCGCAACATCGGTCGCATTAGAGATGTTGGTTTTTTTCTGTTCTATACTCTAACCAAATCAACGCGGCGACAATTTAACTGAAGCTAACAATTTAATTGCAACGAAGAATATCTATGAAACTGCACGGCGTCATCTTAAGTATTCTTTACAAGTAGAACTAATTATGGAAGTACTCGCACAGTACAAAATAAGAGGTGGTAATATTTTTGATACGGAATTTGTAATTTCCATCGAAAATTCTCTGGGCTTGTTTGGTGGGCAGCAATTTGCTCCAGATCTAAAATAAGTAAATTGGCTGTACACATTTTTTATTTACCATCGTCTTTAGTACTATAGTACTCATCGGCCAAGAAGAAATAGACTTGCCGAAAAACTTATTAATATTGCCTAATTATAATTTACTAAATCAAGAAGATCATTTAAGAATAGAAGAAGCTACTGAAGAAGAAATGACAGATGACGAGGATGGGGATAATAATTATTTACCATTATCCACTCTATTACATAGTTCATGCTGACTATGACTAGTTAAAAAAAAGCTTGTTATTCGTAAGGTTTTAACAGTTTTAAAGTAATAAAAAAACTTGTATTACTTTAAAAGCTGTTTTTATAAATTACCAATGTTACCGCAATTTTACGTAATATTTCCAGTAATATTACCGATTTTTAAATTGCCGGTAATTTTGCTTCCCTAATATAATAACTATTAATAATTTATTAATTAATAATATTTTTGTAGTTAGAATACGTCACAAACTTGGAAATCATCATAGAAATTACATCCAAAATTGTATTAATTACTATAAATACAAACAATACATATTTATTTGTCTTTGATGTCGTATAAAAGTGTTTTTTATTTTTTAGATTTTGCAACCTACACACCAGTGGCATTTTTGGACTCTGCGCTCTAATCGGTTATCCCTTAATAAATATAACGAATTCAAAAATTTTGTTAGTTTTTTTCTATCCATTAAACGCATGCGCAAATCCATATTTATATGCTTTAATGACGGCACAATATCGAAGGGATCTCTACAAGATTGTATCCAGGTAGGAGCAATATTTTATAGACACTATTTTAATATTAATTTAAATAAAAGATTTTTTTTAACTTGTCTTGACAAATAATTCCTTGTATTGATTAAATATTTTTAATAGAGCTGTTTATTAAATAAATATACCAAAATACTTCACGCGGCCTAGACGTTCAAAAAATTAACACTTAAGGTCAATGGATGGTATTTATTTGGGTACACGCCAAAATAAAATTAAAAGTACTAAAAAACCAAAAAAATTTAAACAAGTAAAAAGATAATTAAAAATCGACGTTTCGGTGGCAAATCTGCCACCGTTGTCAAGACAAATGGAATAAAAATAATAAAAATAAAAACTTACTATTATTTAGGTTTTAAAATTCAAAATTCAAAATTTTTTATGTTTTTCTAGGATATTCTGAAAACTTTAACATTAAATGTCAAAACAACTTTCTTTTATGATATGCCGCTTAATGCAGGTGTCTCTATTGGCGCGGCGCTGTAAAGAATAGCGGCGCCTTCCTGTAAAATAGTCCGATTGCAGGAGGCCTTTTTTCATGTTTTTTTTTTTTTTTAATTATTTTCCAAGTGTATAGTTAGGTATCTCTGGAACATTTTTCCTAGTCACTTCTAACAGGCTAAATTTTCGTGAGTAACTATATTTTGACGAGACGCACAACTTTTTCTTTACAACAATTTTCGTGGTTCGTAATTTACAGGGTAAACCGAAAAAATATTTTTCTACAAAATGTAAGGTTTCATCAAAGAGTCCCCTACCACCAACATGTATGGTTAAAGATGTCGTGAGAACGAACTACTTACCAGCTGATTTTTTTCTGTTGATTAAATAATATTTATATAATTTAACGCCCATATTGTCTTACAAATTGTAAGGTATGTCATCCTGGTTTATTGATATTTATCAAATCAACATATTTAATCTCTGCTACCTGTATTCTACTACAAACGAAAAATTAGCTTGTTAGTAATGACTTGGAAAAATGGTTCAGGATCCCTAACTAGTACGATTTTGCGATTTTAAAATGTTCTTACTATACATACATATATACATATTAACGTACAAGTGAAACTTATAGAAGCGTTTTAAAAACGAAGATTCTAAAGCCTCTACCACAAGTAATGTAAATACCACTTAAAAAATATCGGATTTTATAATCACTAAAAGAGAAATAAGTAACAGCAATTATCATTATATATTTGTCAAAAATATCCTCTGTAATGTCTTTTATATTTTTGTAGGTGTGGTTTGTGTAAAGAAAAAGCTGATAAATACACGTTACGACAAGGCAGACTATTGGTAAATCCCACCCCTTTACTACCAAAGTTAGAAGGTAACACAATGGCATCTCAGTGCTGTCACAACAATAACTGTAAATTAAAACAAAATGGAGCGAATGGAACTATTGCAAATACTTATGTTTAAGCTACGAAGAATTTCGTGTTCAAACTCAAATGCTGTTTAGACGTTTAATGAAAGAGAAATTAAATTTATAAACCATGAGTTACGGTATTTAATCTGTGCTTTCATAAACACTATAAATGAGTTTTTTCTGACTTTTTAGACCGTCCAAAGTTAATGTTTTGTCAATACAAATGATTGACACCTTTGAAGGTTTTGCTTGCTTAGGTTGCTAGCAAGGTATTGAACCAGACGTGGTCTTAGCAGTGGTTCGGGTAGATGCGAAGCTTTACTCTAATATAGTAATCACTTTTCTTCTAAAGAGAGACATTCATTTTTTGTAAAAAGGGTTACTATGTTGAATTTGCTCTTAGGAGGCGTCCATTTACCACATTCTCAAACCCCTCCTTCCTAGTGATTGGTGACTTGGTGAGGTTTCAAACTTAGCCTCCCATTCCCTATCACGTGGATATTATAATTCTTTAAAAGATCTAACACGACGTATCCCATGGCTCCGACCCCATAGGGCGTCGTGCAGAAGGCCATCCATATCGAAGACCCTCCTCGCGTCCGCTCGGTCAGTGATCTTCGGCCAAATTCATTTGCCTCAGTAGACGAAGGGATCCAAGGACAACAGATTTCTGCAACTTCATCACCAGTTGTTCGGGTGTATTTTGACATGCTGGAATGCACCTCATTTCCCTTAATATGTTATTCCTGATGCCACCCAAAACGCCAATTATTAGGACAACCAATCGCACGGTATACTCCGGATAGAGCCTCCGAAGTTTGCCAAGAAGATCTTGATATTTGGCTCGTTTCTCCCGTTCTTTTTTATCGATGTTAGTTTCCGCTGGGGCGGAGAACTCTATTATATACATGGTGTGGTTTGTCTTATCAAGGAGAACGATGTCGGGTTTTTCGCTTGAATTTGATGTATATGCGACAGTTGTCATTTTCCACTACTGCCTCAATGTCTCCGGGAGCAAACGGCAGTATTGCTGTTTCATCGATGCCGTAGTAATGCCTCAGGTGATAGTAAAGTACCCGAAGAACGTCATTATGCCGATGGATGTAGCTATTGACAGCATGCACTGGACAAGCTGACATTAAATGCATAAGGGTTTCGGGTTGCTGTCGACAGGCTCGACATGCGGTGTCAAGAACGTTGGAAAATTGGCTTCGGTACACCAATGTGTTTATCACCCCATCTTGGCATGCTAGTAAGAATCCTTCGGTCTTAGACTTAAACTTGGCGGATTTCAAAAACCCAAACGTAAGCTTTCGAGATAGATCGAGTCTATTGATGTTTCTGTAAAAGACTACGTGCTGCGGCTTATTGATGTGATCTTCTAAGAGCATCCGTTGTTCGGCTCTTTTAACTGCAGCTGTTACAGCACTAGACTCCTCTCTTATAAGTGATTGGTCGTCATTAGAATCTATTTCAAATCTGAGACCGAATTTCTCCGCGGCTCGCTCGGCTGCCTTGAACAAAAATGCTCCAACATTGGCCATCTCATGTTCTTTTACTAACTGCAGCAGTGGATCCGTGCTTTTGGCAACCTGACAAGCAAGACTTAAAACCAAACGATCATGCATACACTCCAAGCTTAAAAGGCCGCGACCTCCTGATGGCGTGAGAGGTAAATGCGGGAGACTGATGAGCGGGGATGGATGCTGAGGTGAAGATGCATCATTTTTCGTGTGCTAACGTCCAGTTCGCGCAACTCTTCTCGCGTCTACTTAACTACTCCAAATGAATAAAGCAATACAGGAACTGCTAGCATGTTAGTTGCAGCAACCTTATTCAATCCTGATAGTTCGGATTTCCATATTTTCCTTAAGCGTTGCCTGTAATTGCTTCTCAGCTCGGTCTTTACAGCTTTAACATCCTGAGTACGATTTTGGTCGATACCTAAATATCGATACGTTTCGTTATTTCTAAGCGGACGGAGAATCGCGCTGTCAGCAAGTTGATCAGCCTCTAAATCGTTACCATATCGGCCCTTCACCAGCCTAAGTTTTGCACATTTGTCAAGTCCGAACTCCATGCCAACATCTTTGGTATATTCGTGAACCACTTTAAGAGACTGTTGTAGATAGAGACAATAGAGAATATTATTATTATTACTATTATTATTATTTTTATTATTATTATTTACAATATTATCTTTAAATAAAAGTAAGAAAAATTTAATTTTATTCTATAAAACAAAGAACCGTAATAAAAAGATGCAGGCAGGCAAACTTTTCGGTTTTCGGTTGCAAATTCAACAAAAAAATAAATACACGTGATATCTTCACTACACCTTCTCTCTTTCCTAGTGATGTTTAGTGATCTCACTCGCTTCTCTGTAAAGTCTGGTATACACGTCGTGCCACTTCAAAATAACCATTTGGTCAATTTGTGGAATAGTGGCAGTGGCGTAGCGTGGAGTTTTATAGACAGATTACAGTAAAAAGCATAAGCACGTGTAATTTGATTGGTTCGAAGTGCTATAGAAGATCATGCAAAACTGTCACATTGGGGGGGACATGGTTAGTTCTTGTTTATTTTATTTTTTAATTTGCGTTATTAAGAAATTGGAAAAAAATATTTAACTAATCAAAACTAACCATGACCCCACAAAGATATACATGCAGGCATTTTTGTCTACCTACTAGTGTTCAGCAGCACACAGAAACTCAATTGAACACATCGAGTTGGCACAACGTGTATATGATAAGGTAGAACCTGGGTTTCTCTAAAATATTAAACCCAATATTTTGTTTTGGTTAGTGTGTTCTTTTCCGACGAATTTATTTTAGGCAATAATTAGATTTGTATACAAAGAGAAATCTCTCTTTTTGACAGTTAAAGAAGAACTCCTGCTTTTCATGTCATTCACTGGGACCCTCTCCAGTGACGCGTTTCGCCACCTCATAGGCATTGTCAAAATGTCTGTACTGGGTAAAAGAGTATCTTAAACAAAAATCTAACCGTTGCGTTGATACCGTAATTCGGCAAGTTAGATACAATAAAATACATGGAAATAATTTCCTACTGTATTTACCGTACTAGCTGTACCGGACAGCTAGGTTGACAATACCTGAGGTGGCAAAACGCATCACTGGAGTGGGTTCCGGTGAATGACATGAAAAGCAGAAGTTCTTCTTTAACTGTTAAAAATGAAGATTTCTATTTTGTATAATATCAACGACAGTAAGGAGTTATTTTCATTTATTTTCTTGCAATAAGCTTTATGTTTTTTAATTCTGTATACTAAGAACCTAATGCTAGAAAAGGTTTTCGTTTGTCTACCGATCTTAAGCATTCCTTTATTATAGTTAGAAGTGTGTTTCGTGTGTTTATATTCTTATTTATTAAATTTAAACTAAATTTTAGTATTAAATTTTGTTCATATTAGAATTAATTTTAAGGAAAAATATGTGAGTAATGCTAGCTCATGATAGATGAATGTTCAGAGGGAAACAGATATTTTCTACATTATTGGTTATAATAAGGAATATTGGTCACATTAAAGTCATTTTTTGTCGTTCTAAAAGAAAAAGGTTGCATACAGGGTGTTTCTAAACAAATACAGCGAAAAATTTTAGGAGGTGATTTCTTGTTAAAAATAAAGGGTAGTTTGCTTTATATTATTTTTTACTTTATATTATTTTTTACATTTACGACGCTACTGACGCAAAAATAATTATTTTGGAAATAGAAATCAAATACCTTTAAAGGGGTACTTATCAACATTTAACAAATTAACCAAAAAAATTGACCTTTGTAATAAACTTTTCAATACAGAAAGGACAATATTTAAAAAGAGGCAATTTTTTGAATAAAAATAATATTATCTTTAACAAAAAGAGCAGATATCAAAAATTTGAGAAACTTGTTTTTTGAAATGGTCTACTGAGTAACAGTAAATAATTAAAATAAAATATATGTTTTTGTGAAATGTCGCTTTTGACAAAGTTTTTTGTAAAAAATAGGGCTTTTCTTTAACAACCTGTAGAATGAAAACAAGAAAAACTTGACCTAAATTGGAATAGCCATCTTTTTCTGAAAAAGTTTAACTACAAAACTCTAAAAACCGCATTTTGTTAATGAATTTTATTTAGGAGTAATAACGGTTTAAAACTTACCAAAAAAATGCCAATTGCAGTTGAATTGAGCAACGATTTTAGTATCAGTGCCAGTTTATTTTTAGAATATTATTTATGTACTTCTTTTTATTTTAATATAAACGAAATCGTTTTTTAGGAATTAACTGGTTCATTGGCTATACATTTTTGTAATAATATTATTACAATAAATTAAGGAAAAATTAAATTTTAAAAAATAAAATGGAGTAAAACATGATTTGTAAAAGGGTTTTTTAAATTTCTTAAAAACTTGTTAAGTGGTTTAAATGATTTTTGGGTTTATAGTCAGACAACATAAAATGGCGTTTTGAATGGTATAGTCAAAAGATTAAAAGATAATACATAAAGCTATAAAAAAATTTATACAAAATGTCTTTTTATATCCTTCTTAGTTATCATTGTAAGTGGGAGGCAAAATATAAATGAAAACCTTGTATACATTGATTGTATGCGCCCTATATGTACGTACGTTAATCGAACTTCTACCTAAACAATTAAGTATTATTGTAAATATTAATTTAGGTGGTTATAGAATGTAATTTGTTTATTGCGTTCTGATTTTCCTATTAAACGTTTATCTCAGTTTTTTGAGAACTTTATTCTTAATTAATCCCTATGGGTTGCATAGTATTCTGTTAGGTAGAACATATATTTTAAAAATTAGACTAAAAGTTATTTTTTATAAATATTTGTTTAAACGACTGTTGTAATTTTAGATATTACTATAAGACATAAATAAAAGTAAATAATAGTACCTTATTGTTTTATTTGTATGGTGTTCGGATTATAATATTAGTCCAGATAAGAACATTTTTAAAACTTCTTTAGTGGGGTTTCTTTTGACGAGTTTACCACGAATATTCACACCTCCATATATGCAAGCGGCGATTTAACACAGTCTGGCAATGTCAAATGTTTCGGGTGTCGGACTGGGCAAACGGGTCACTTTTTTGTCAAACCAGTTTACCACACTTTTTTTGCTTCACGCATTTTTTCAAAGAAATAAAAGATAGGGGCTTCAACTTTGCTTTCCGCTCCGGGTCCTGATACCTGTAGGTACGCCACTGACGGGGACACCTAAAAATTCAAAAACAAAATTTTACGGAATTTTCTTCCAATTAAAGTAGATCAATTCGGTTTATCTAGTTATATCGGAAATTGCTTTGTTTAGAGTATTAAGCAAAAGGCTTTTTAACATCAAGGTTTAAATGCACCTTAAATTTTTGAAGTTTTTATTTTTTTCCAGGGAACTTCATTTAAAAGGGGCTTTAAATAATAATCGTTTGGTCTTGCAGAATCTCGCGCGAGGATAATTAAATTTTTCAAAAAGATCAAAGCCTTAAGGTTTTAAGATTAATTGTCAATTAATAATACTTTGGGCTCAAACGTAATTTTTTATTCCTAAATATTGTCAAATAACCGACTTATAAACAAATAAAATGATAACAATTTTCAACATTTTTGACACAGAATCCGAGGTTGTCAGTTAACCAAGATTCTGTTGGAATATAAATAAAAAGTCATCCAGTAATACTATTTTTCTCTAGAATATATTAGCAGTGCCATCTGTTTATCTACTAGTAAACTAGGTCTATGTTAAAGCAGACTGTTAGTTTAAAATCTATATCTATAAAAGATATTTTGCATCGTAAGTAATAGATGGCGCCACTATGTAAAAACAATAGAAAATTAGTTGCTGTTGCGTTGCTATAGTCAGTTATTGCCGTAAAGTTTTAATGAACACGTTTTTTCTTTACGTTTTTTATAAAATAAGAATTTAAACAAAATTTGCTCATCATCGCCTAAGAAAATAACCATTTTCTAACAGATACAAAGCCGCCCTCTAGCTCAGAAACATAGAGAGCTATGACAAATTTGTTTATGGCATCTTCTGTTTCACAAAAAATAGTGGTTCAAGAAAATCGCAAGGTTCTATATTATTATTAATAAATAATACTAATAACACATATGTTTATTATTTGTTATAAGTTAACGGATGAAACTATAAGTCCGTTTTTAAATACTTTCTAATATTTTAAGAGGCAAAGTTTTTTTAGCAATCGGATGTGGGTTTTAATTAAAATGCAATTAGTCTGCCTTCACATAAATTTTAAGTTCAGTTTCTATGATTTTATGCTGGCGAGTCAATATAGAAGGAAAATAATTTTAAAACACCATTTGTCAATAATTAAACGACTCATTTTTTAAGGGATAACTTCGAAATTAACCTGTATTTACCCAGTTTTTGCAAAATTAGTCCATAAGGTGACACATTTATCACGGGTCAATCGATCCTGCTCGGTGGATGGTAGGTCTGCTCGAAAAATATACCTTACCATGTGTCCGAGGGACGGAGCGCGTGCGTATGTCAGACTGCCCGCTTTTAGCGCTATTTTCGGGGCTCTGTAAAAATTATAAATATTAAAGATACAGCTTCGGGAGGTAGGACTTTTTTTACGAAATTTTTTCCTTTTTTAATTTTTTTTTAAATTTTGAATATTTTTTATAGTTTTTGAGATATTAAAAAAAAACAATTCCCCTTTTTTTGTTTATTATTAATAACTTTTGCAATTTTTATGGGCCTCTTTCGGAAATTTTTCTTAAACTTTCTATACATTATTCCGAATTGAATGACACCTTGATTGTAATTTTCGGAGAATACACAAAAAGTTACTCAAAAAGGTACATGTTGACTAGACTATAACATATCATTGGCATTCATGGCACTACAGATAAATTTTTTTAAAAAATTGAGGTAGGATGTCAAAAAGTAGCAAATTAGGTATCATTGTACTCGGAATCAGGCCCGACGAGAGGGCGTTGAAAGCGGTACAAATTACCTTGGCCCGGACTGTGTGTTTTCTTTTTTTTTTTTTGGAATTTTATTATTTTGAGTAATAACGAACACTTAATTTGGATGGCCCTGTATAATTATTTTAATCTACTTAATTTTTAAGGCCTACACAGTTTCTCTCGCGAGTTTATGTTATATTGCGGGGCAGTCCATTTCGGCACAAATTATCAGAATACCCAGATGCGAAACTAAGCGTATTCGTTGAAATCTCTCACCACTATCGTCCCTCCCACTGCGTGGTGGATATACACCCCACGATTTAGTACGTGACCTGAAGCTTATCTAGGTGTCAGTTAGTCCCATACTTTTGTTGGTATAGAACGTGAGCATAGGTTAGTTAATTGTGTTTAGTTGTTTGTGAACTTTTATGTTTTTATTTTTAAAGTGTTAGTATAGTGTCGTGTTAAATTTTTTTACCGTTTAATATGGGATATAAATATGTATATTTATTCTGTTCCTCCATCACCGGGAGCGGATCACTTTTAGATTTCAAATGACCACTATTATTTTAAGACTATTTAACATAAATACAAAGCTTTTACAAATTACTTAGATATGTTACTAAAGTTATTGATATTAATTAATCCTAAACAGAGGAAAATATTTTTTAATTTATAGCCGCAGAGCCATTTAAAAGGCTATATTTAAAATTTAAAAAATGAGGTGTTTTTTCAGTATTTAAAAAAAATTACATACTTCCAAATTAAAAAAAAACAAATCAATTAGGTTTGGGTATTACTAAGGCAACATCTCCATTGCTTTAAAAGATTACGTCGGGGTTTCTTTAGAAACTTGTGTTACTCGGCTTTCAATTATTCTGTTTCAATCCCCAGTTACACAAAACTTTTTAATACACAATTAAGCTAAAAAACGGAAAACCATTAATTAATTTAATAAGCAGTTTTTAGGCAAGGTTTTTTTTAAATGGCTTTTTGTTAAACATTCTAAACCCCCATAAGTTTATTCATTTTTAAAAATGTTTTGTGCAACCAGGTATAGACATTTTATTTCAGGTTGATTCAAACGTGACAACTAACAATATTTTACCGTTCAAAGAATGGGTAAAATTTTTAGTTTGTATACTCCCAATTAGTGTATTATTCTTTTGTTCCGTTTTTAACACATAAAAAAGCTTCATAATTAGTTACCATAAAAGTCTATCTCTCCTTAGCGCCTTGGTGCGGTTTAACCTTTACAAATTTAAAATATTACGATCCATACATTGGTGCAGATGTTCCATTTATTCTTTCTGAAGGTCATAGAAACAAGTAAGCGTAATTTGCCGCATCTGTATATTCTGATAATTTGTGATTTCGGATTGATGCGATTCAGATTACCGGAATGTTTCCTAATTTCTTGATGACCAACCCACTCCGGAATATAATAAAATAACATTCCACATATTTTATTATTTAACCTGCATTAAAATATACATTTTATAAATATTTTAGTTGTAATCTAGTAGGAGCCGTATGGTGGATCTCCATATCTTTGATAAATCCCTTGATAGAACTGCCAATCGCCTTCACCCGGATTATTTGCCATAGAAAGAGTTCTATCTATATTAAGGTATTTCACAGTAACTCTGGTATTTGATGCAGGGGTATTAGGTTCCCATGTTACGCCATCCAAAAGATTATCTGAAGCGGTTGGTGTAGGATTTCTAAAAATAAAAACAAAAATAGTCTAAAAGTTTTTAACAGTTTAACCAGTGGTGGGTACGTGGGTTAAATTAGGGTGTCACGTTTTTTTTATTTTTGAGCTTGGCATTACTTCACGCACCTTTCAATGAGATCTTTTCAAAACTTTAATTTTGCTGCACCTGTTAGAATGGTTGATACTTAAAATAAATAAATCAATATAAAGACAAAATTTACTCAGTACAATTTTTCTAAAAAATAAATAGCTTAACATATACTGTCCATATATTTATGGGGTTTACAAGAGTACAAATGGACCAAAAATTTAATTTTTCAAGGAAAACTTATTCTGAATAAAAATTTATGCTTCTACAAAAATAAGATTCACGAAAAGGAATTTTTAATTTTGTATACAGGGTTTGCATAAACTTCAAAAACGGTATTTTTCTCCAAAAGTAAACTACCTTAATTTTTTATTTTTAAGCAAAATAATATTTTAAGAATGGCGTTTCCAACGACCTTATTAATGTTACAGTTTAATCAAACTAATTTGGGAGTTTTTAAATAAAAATTATTTTAAATTTTTATAATAAAATGACCTAAAAACTCCTATAATTTGCTTTTAAACACCTGCTTTCTCCAAATTCCCACACAACATCTGTAAATGAATGTAATCAAGGCTTTTTGCCAAATTATGAAGTTAAATAACAATAACATGACAATAAACCATCGGTGTTACAAGTTAATAATTTAAATGATCTATTCCCGTTTGGTGCATTACCGGTTGGAACACAGTCCAAATATTTCCCGTTTCGGGCACGATTCTAAAATTGACCTGCGAAGATATACTTGCTTCCCCATTTGGGGCACTAATGATGGAAATATAATTTTTAAGTGGATTTATAAAGTGTGTATTAGTCTTGGGTTAATTAAGGGATTTTAAAAAAATTTTTGCTTACCAGAACTAACCATTTGTAAGTGTGTATTAGTCTCGGGTTAAATTAAAAAAAGGATTTGCTAACCAGAACTAACCATTTGCAATTCCCTAAAACTGTTTTAATTACCCTGTTGGCCTCCGTACCTACCTGCTTTACGGCGCGGTGTCGAAACTTCTTAAAACATAATTTGACTCTTCGATTACCCCAGGTACAAACACAATCTGGTGTCGACGGTTTAGACGAGTGCCCGTGACGGGAACTCTATAGTCGGGAAATAAGGGTCGTTCAGGTACAGTTTATCGTAGTGCCCCAATACTTATAGAAGGAACAGTTTAAAAATGTAAATTCGGTGCTCTTTGATAAAAAAAAATATAAAAAAGTTTAAAGCAAATAAATCGGCATGCTTGTCTTCGCGGCCGCCTTTGCTATATTTCTTTTATGATATGCCGGTTGATGCAACTGGTCATCGCACTATGGGATAGAAATTAAATTTTTTGGTCAAAATTCTGAAACTTACCGATCTAACTTAAAATGAGGTGCTTTTTACTGGAACAATAATATAAATTATTACAAATGCTTTTTGGAAACCTAAAACTTATTAATGTTATTATAAATTTACACCCCCTTAACATTATTGTTTTTTATTGTACAAAATAAACTAAAATGTCAGCTTGTTTGGTTAATTTGATATATATATTCTAATCAGTAATCCGATGATTATTATCTCATATGATATACAGGGTACGACAATAGGTATGATTTTTTTAAATGGAATACCCTGAATATTATATTACCACCAAAAAAATATTTTAAAATGCTTTAAAAAATACTACATTTGATGTGTCTATCTCAATTAGTTTTGGAAATATGACCATCCAAATCTGAAAAATAATTTTAAATTATTCTTAGAAGCGTAATAGAGATATGTACATCTTCCAACTTTTTTATTTTTTAACGCATAAAATAAATAAAAACACTGTTTTTGGGTAGATTCTGTAGAATCCATATCTTTCATCAGAATGCTTTTATCTTTTAGGATATACAGTGTAGGACAAATCATATATTAAATTTTAAAACCTTGTAAATTATAAAAAAATCTTGTATCTGTCCTTACACTCAGAAGTATAGCGAAAAGTAGGAAGGCAATTGTAAGTACAAAAACTGATAAAGAAAAAGGTAAAAAAATCTTTGACAAAAGTAGCGAGACTTCGCGAGACTGCATCGGAAACACAACAATAGCTCTTATTATTTAAACTATTTTACATTTTTTAGTAAACAAGGCTAATAATAAACTAAGTAGATTAAATGTTTTATGTTTATGTTTACTTAAAATACATTTTCAAGTTTTCTATTACTCCAATAGAAGTCGTCACATCCTTTTATAATTTTGAAATACACAGCATGAGCCATTAAAATTTCAAAGTTGCTTTTTGGCCAAAATAATCGATTTCTATCCCATAGTGTATCGGCGCGTCGCTGTAAAGGATAGCGGCGCCTTTGTATAAAATACTCCGATTGCAGGCGGCCTTTTTATGTTTTTTGTATTAATTTCAAAGGGTACCGAATTTTCGCTTTTGAAATGTTCTTACTATACTGCAGTGATAATATTATACGCTTCAACACGTCTTAAGTAATTTTTTCATGTTAATTCATATTGCTTTGACGTGTGATGACGTCACATCTGCCGTTTTTCGGCCATGTTGTTCAGTGCCGGATACAATAGAATATATTGTATTATTAGAACACAACAGTTTTTAATTATTATTAAATTGTAAATTCTTTTACTTTAAATAAAAAACATTTGGAATTACATCTTTTAACAAGTATTACTTTCAAAACAATGCAAAATGAAATGCGAAATTCTAGACGCCACTGGATTGATCATCAGCTTTGATTTTACCCAGTCTTGCCAACTTTTCTCCGTGGAGTGCCCTTCCTTGCGTCCCCGACCTCGAATCGCCTAAAAGTTGAGGATGTGTCGCAACCTATTCCCAGTATAAATACAGGGTGTTCATTTGAAAACTTTCCACTCAAGTTATCTTCGAAACGAGACAGATTTAAGAAAATCGCCGAAACACGTCAAGATATTTATTGAGGGGAACGTTTTTACAAAAATTGGACGGCGCCCCTTTAACCCTTTAACCACCAGGGCCACCACCCCAAAATTCTTAAATGAGAAGGCAGGTCGAGTGATACATCATTTTAAAGCTCCTAACGAGTACTTTATAACCCTAGAATATGAAGTCAATATCTTCACCTATTACATAATGGCGGTACTTTAAAATTACCTAAATACCTGATTTGGATGGTCATATTTTCGAAACTAATAAAGATTACTTAATGTGGTATTTTCTTAAAGCTCATTTAAAGATCTTTTTAATGGTAAAATAATATACAGGGTTCTTAAATAAAAAAATATGTACTTTTTCTTCTACCCTGTATATTACTACTAGTATCACCATTAAAAAGACCTTTAAAAGAGCTTTAAGAAAACACCACATTAGGTACATCTAACTTTATTGGTTTCGGAGATATGGCCATCAAATCAGGTATTTAGGCAATTTTAAAGTACCGCCATTTTGTAATAGGTGAAGATATTGACTTCATATTCTAGGGTTATAAGTACTCGTCAGGAGCTTTAAAATGATGTATCACTCGACCCACCTATCATTTAAGAATTTTGAGGTAGTGGCTGGTGGTAAGGTAAAGGGCGCCGTCCAATTTTGTAAAACGTTCCCCTCAATAAATATGTTGACGTGTTTCGGCGATTTTCTTAAATCTGTCTCGTTTACAAGATAACTTGAGTGGAAAGTTTTTAAATGAACACCCTGTATAAACTAACCTTGGTTTAAACCGCATTTCAAATGACAATATAAATATGAGAGTTAGATAGAGATAGGTATTTAAATGTTTTTAAAATGTTTTAAACCGTCTTAACACGAAAAACGCTCTTAGACTTTGCTACTAAAGCGGGAAAATTTAAAAATTATGCAGTGTGTGCCCGAATGTTATTTTAGGCTATTGTCACCAATGGGATGTTTTAATAATTAATACAGTGTATTTCTTTATTGCCCCCTTCTTTTTATTTTTTTAAAGGATCGATTTAAAAATTAAGTTTGGGATTTAAAATTAATGAATAAATACTAATCCTATATTTTTAGAGTGAAATTGCGGATTAAAATTTCAAGCTGGCGGCTGGGCGTCATCTTTGAAAAAAAAAATTAAACGGCAAGGGGGATCTTGTGATATATAATTTTAAAGCACCTAACAAGTAATTTATAACCTTAGAATAAAAAGTCAATACCTTTATCTAATCAAAATGGCGGCACTTTAAAAATTACCTCAATACCTGATTTGGATGGCCAAAACGGCGATCAGCCGCCATCTTGAAATTTTAATGAGTTAATTTCACTCTAATATAGAGTATGTATGCATCAATTACCTATTTTAAAGTATTACTTTTTTAAATTGATCCGTTTAGGAAATAAAAAGAGGACATTAAAAAAATGCACTGTATAATTTTAAATACGTCCGATAACCTAAAAATCGATTTTAACAAGCATATATCTTTGTAAAAAGCGGATTGGCAGAAAATTTATATTAACTGACAAGAAATTCTGAAAATTACTATTAGAACACAAAATATGGAGAACATTAATATAGTAAAAGGGCTTAGAATTTAATTTTTACCCTAAATGCAAAGTTTCGAGCTTGTATTTTGAAAAAGTAAATCCGCCATTTTTGTAAAATATATTTTTTTAATGAAGTAAAAATGTATCACTTTTTTCCCATTTTACCAAACTTTATTTGTTTAAGTTAAAAAATAAAGATATTTTTTTAGACAAGTAAAACAAATAATTAAAATGATTTGGGGTAGTAATTGAATTCTAAGCACATTTTATTTCTTAAGTTTTTGGATATTTTGTGATCTAGTCGTGATCGTCGTGATTTTATCTTAGTTTTCTCGAATTTCTCACCATACCGTATGTTTACATGACATATGTCAAATTAAATGTTTAGGTTATCAAACATGCATAGGCGATTGCCAGAAAAAAATCTAAGTTCTCTTAATAAAAACAAATCCATATATTGCGAACTTCTTGCCGGTTACTGTCCAAAGTACGTACCTTATTAAAAATTTAATTTTACAACATGGCCTCAAACTAGTATCAAGAGCTTTTTCTCTCTTATATTAAACAACTAATATAATTTTAGTCCCAGATTCGACTAATTTAATTTTAATTAATAGGAAAACACATAACTTTTTATTGGCGTTAAAACTTTAACTTTAAATTAATTAAAGTCGATATTTTCTATGCCTTAAAATTTGTTTTTTTGCCTCCAATAATATTTTAAAAACACAAAAAAAATCATAAAGGGCCAGTCCGTGTAGGTATTTAAAAACTTTTTAGAAATAGAAACAATGTAATTTATTTAAAATATTAAAAAAATGTATTAATAAACATCGACAGGATGTTTCATTAAAAAAAAGACAGTGGTGATTATTTCCAAAACAATATTTAAACAAATTCTGACAGACCCCTGCCTTCTACGTAAAAAGTTATGTTAGAATCATTAGTTAAGTGAGATACAAAATTGCGCTCTAGCTTTAGAACATAAAGGGCTATGAGAAATGTGTTTATGCCATCTTGTCTTTCACAAAAAAGCAGCGGCTCGAGAAAATCTTAGAGTTCCCCATATAACATTTTTTGCCGTCGTTGTACATTTAATTTACTGGCATTTATTAACACGTCTTTAAAACTTTTAATAAAGTTTTAAACAAAATGTTTACAGCTCCTAACAGTCTACTTGAATATCTTGCCTTCTCGACTAGCCATCACCAATTAATCACACAACACACACTTATCAGGTAATGAATACATTTAATTATATCTATTAAAAAATTCTTTTCTTTAAAAAAGAAACTAAAAAGCTAGAAAACCATGTAGAAAACAAATGCACAAAGCGGTCACCTTCGATCGAAATTAACGTAGCTAATTTTACCATCATTTTATTTTTATTCGCTCCAAAATACATAATAAACATTTTGTTTGACCAAATTTTTATTTGCATGATTTTTAACAATAAAATGTTATGAAAAGGCCATTTCCTTTAAAAATAATGTTGTTTAGCTGCAATTATAAATAAAACAGATCAAAAAAATTGCTTTAATGTTAGTTAAATACCAATGGTAATAATATGGTTTAAAAAGTATGAATATGCTTTGAAGGTTTGCCTTCAAAAATCCAATATTTATTTGCCTGCAACAAAAACGCGTGCTTTATTTAATCAGGATTGGTATGCCGCCATTTTTGTATGCTTGCCGGCAATTCGCCTGCATGTAAAATTTATTGGCAATTAAGTGTTTATTTAGGGTTGACTTTTTAATGCGTATAAGATGTTGGCATAATATTGCCACCAATTGCCAATGCTTTACCATCAATGCCAATATGAAAAATGTACATTGCCGGCAAATAGTGTTTGCTGGGTCTATTATTATTAATAACAAAGATACCCCACCATTGCAGCCAAACTCGGACACCCTCTATGTTGTTAGTTATATGTATATTTGTTATTAGTTAACAAATGAAACCATAAGTCGTTTGAAAATACATTCTAATATTTTTCAAAAGCAAAGTTTTTAGCAATTTGATGTGGGATTTAATTCAAATGCATGTAGTCTGCGTTTACATAAACTGTAGGTTCCTTTTCTATGATTTTTATGCTGGCTAGACAATGTAGACGTAAAATAATTTTTAAACAACATTTGTCAATTAACGACTTCTTTTTTTAAGTATAAGTTCGAAATAAATCTGTAGTTATTTACCCAGTTTTTGCAAAATTAGTCCATAAAGTGACACATTTATCACGTGTCAACCGATCTTGCTCGGTGGATGGTAGGTCTGCTCGGAAGAAATACCTTAATTCTTCACCATGCCCAACACCTAGAAAAATATAGAATTATATTATGAAGTATTTTATACTTCGAGGCTGAAGTATCTCGTTTATTGAAATGACATTTGTAGCTTAAAGGCTTAAATAGTACGAGGTTGGGATGAAACGTTTACAGCCTAAGAAAAAAAAATGAAAACTATAGGTTCAATTTTTTTTCTACAGAGTTTTCATGTTGCTCAATATATTTTATTCCTGCCTTTATGCCACAGCTGCATTTGAGGTAAATTTTTACCAGCAAGAAATGTTTTCAAATTCAAAAACAAATAGAAGTATTCCATGAAGCTAAATTTGGTGAACAAGAATTTAACAAAGTCTAACTGAATTTTTTTGTCCGTGTCAATTATCAGTTAAAGCCATACCAATCAGTTCGTCAATTAGGTTCGGAATTTTGTTCAGATCAGAAGGCCAATACGTTGGTTTTCCTGTTGAAAGCGTTTTACAGTTTAACTGGTTTATTGCTTGCATGAGTTCTTTTCCCTTATTTGTGGTTTTCCCAGACCACCAATGAGTATGTTCGGCATTGAAGTCACAGCCAATTATATATTTTTGTTCATGACTATTTTAAAAATTTAAGGATTGTTTATTAAGTGCATGTCTTGGTGGGCAATAAACTGTTGAAACCCTGATCTCGAAAGATATGGTTATAATATTTCAGTTTTATAGCCTATTTCTTGTTCGTGTTCTCTTTTATTATGATAGCACTATATATTATATATTATTATATATATTCTGATGTATCTTGCTGCACTCTTTTTATTTGTTTTTGCAGCACGCTTCGTTGTTTCGCTTCTCTTTTAGTTTTTGCATTTCTTTGGCTACCATACATTCCCTATAATTGGCTGAATGTTCTTTTCCACAGTGGACACATTTTGGTAGGGCATTCTTTGGCTCATCACATTTACTAGTCAGGTGTTTTCCAGTACATCTGACACAGCATGGTTCCTTAGAACAGAATTTTTGAGTGCAGCCGTACGTCTGGCATCTTTTACACTGGGGTAGAAGTCGGAATTTTCTTAAAGGAAGAATTTGAACTCGAACTCCTAAAATATCGGATATTCCATATATTTTATCGGCATTCTTATTATGTCTAAATGACAGCATAAACATGTTGAGAGGTTGTTTAGTATTATATTTTAACTTAGGAGTAGCTTCAAGAGGGTTGTACCCCAATTTTATCAAATCCTGAACAATATTTTCTGGCTTTATAGAGTGTTGTAATCTGTTAACCATAACTTTAAAAGCCTATTTTCCTCATTTTTATGGGAATGCCATGGATATTTAAGTAGTGTAGTAGAAAGGTGTTTAATGTCTAATGTCTATTTCATTTTGTACAATAATTTTGATATTTTTATCGTTAAGAAATTTTATTTATATGTAAAATTATTTACAATTTCATGCAAATCATTAAAATTATTAACTGCTTTCACAATAATCGGTGAAGCAATCTATACTTTTTGATAGGGAAGTACCATTTTTTCTTTTCTTTCTATTTTTCGCAAGTATCCACTCTGATTTCTAAACTACTTTGTCTTCGTCAGAATTATATTCAGCTGTCTCTTTCATGGTGGTATTGGACAATTTTTTTTTAGCTCTTTTTATTTTATATGCAACTGTTTATACACATTTTATATTGAATCCAGTTAAAGTTGTAGCTGATCTGTTTTGGTCTTTGCATCAGCCAAGTCAGACTCTGCTGCTTTCCAACGGTCATGGAAACATTTAATTTATACCGCAAAAACATTTTAAATAGTTCATTATCGCCCCAGCACAAAAAAACTTGCCCTGTATTGTTGTTCTCTCTCGTCAGCATAGCAAACTCAATGTATGAATAAACCTTTATCCAGATTTTCCACGGACAAAGCCTTATGCTTATGAGCGGAATCGCTCATATGACCAAAACGAAAGAACTGGCGAATTAACTTAGTATCAGAGCCATAAAACAAAGATATAGACATAAATATACTTTTGCTTTCTTCCGAATTGGTTCGTCTCTCGGTGTCTGTTATCTTGATTGTTGTTTTGTCTTCGAAGTATATAACAGGGATCCAAGTTTCAATGACGATAACAAATTAGCAAAAATAGTAATTTTCTTCTTATCCTTAAACCTTGCAGAAAGGCTGAAAGCCCAAATACTAACGTACCGTGGGTGTTTTAAGCGAAGTAAAAGGAAATTTGTTAACACGGGCCATAAAGATTTGGAGGAGAAGGAAAGACCTCCGCAAGGAGCAGGTTCCACAATCTAGAAACTTAAGGGATAAAAGAACAAATAAAGTGTAAAGTTCAAGGCCTGTCCAGTTGGACCATATAGGGATGCATACGTGCGGCACCACGAGTAACTTTGGAACTGCAAGTGGAGGAACTATATTAATATTGTTTATAGCGAATACTAGTCCCTATTGGGATTAAATGCACCTTTCAAAGAACTAAAAAAATACTCTTTAGTCCTGAAAGAAGAATAATATAATATATTTGTTAAATTTTTTGTTTACCTTTTAAACTAAGGGATGGATCTCCAAGTAAACCTTTGTAAGAAAACAGGTAGTAATATACGTTAACATACTTAGATATTAAGTTTACTGTTTCTCTAATGGGCCTGTTGAGCTGGTCCACAGTGATAAACTAAAAAAACTTTTTTGATATACTTACATGTTGCAAAAAAAAAATGGTTTAATACAAGCGATGTGATGATTGCCAAACAAGAAACAAGGAGTTAAAAAAATATATTTAATTAACCAGAACTAACCAATGTGACAGAAATACTCTTATTTTATGAATTAAGTAAAATTTTAATTTTGCCGAATACATGAAATTAGCGATTACACAAATTCGGCGTAACATATATGTATAAAATTTTCGACACCACTCCTTGACATCATCATGATAGCGGACCCAGTAAAATTTCTCTTAAACTTTTTCAAAATGTATATTAATGAAATTGTATTAAAATTTTGTTTATTAAGAAACGTGACGTCGATGGTTTATTACAATTTTATCACGAAGGTAACTTTCTTTAAGCTGTTTTTATTTTACAGTTTAAAAGATTTTTTGCACGCGCGCTTGTCTGTTTTCAAACCTTGCTGCAATATTTCTTTTATGCAAGAAGAATATGAAATGCGATATTTTTTTTTGCAACAACCTTGCAATTTTGGTAATTATTTTGTTAATTTTTAAAATGACATCCAAAAAAATATTATTAGACAGATAAGTTAACCTAGAAGAGCGTCGAGTGTTGGTAAAAAGTATTTAAAAATACCAACCGAAAAATTCATTTGTGCATTTATTTTATTTTTAAGAATTTAACAAAAAAAAAAATGTTTTTAAAATCGGAAAAGTTGGTACACCTTACTGCAAAATAAATTGCAGCAAAAAATGTTGTACACTTTGAAAATTTTCTTGCATAACTCTCGCTGCAATTTTTCTTGCATGCAATTGTTTTATTTTATTTCGTGGAATAATAAGATTACAAAAAAAACTATTACGTATTGAAATAAATACTAAAACTTACCAAAGCCTTCGACAGAACAAGTTCCCGAGAAATTTGATGTTAGGCATTTTTATGGTAAAACTGGTCAAAATAAAGGATAATAGGAAAAAGAAAATTTTAAGGAGATATCCTGAAGATAGATAACAAAGTAATTGTTTTCGAAGGACACTAATTAACTATCTTTAATACTCTGCATTTTGAAAAAAATAAAATAATTTAAATTAGACACTTGGTACTAATAACAAACTATTTTTTTATGTAGAATCTAAAACTGTCAAAAAATATAGGGTGTTCCATTTAGGAAAATACAACTTTGATACGTCACACTTTTTTGAGACACCCTGTATAGGCTAAAATAATTTTCTACCGTGGCCTTATACGACCTCTATGTGTTCCTTTATTGACTTTTTTAAAAACCTTCTGGTTATGCAGCTACAGACTGTGTCAAAAATAGTGGGCCACCCTGTATTATTAAATAAATTTTACCCTAATTAGATTGTCGTTTTGAATAAGAATTGGCAGAAGTCCAAAAAAGTGTTTTCTTATCTCAGCACCTGCCAGTACTCTCTTTAAAACATTTCGTGTTAGTTGGTAAGGAGGCAGTCTGGAAAGATCCAACTCGTACTGCAATAGGACTGGTTTAACCAGGTCTTAAAATAATAAAAAAAATTAATTAAATTTTGGCTCCTTATTGCGTAAAAAGGGTTCACTCCCTCAGTTTTAAAAACATGTTATATATGTCACAGGCAAATGGTTATTTTAAGTAAATGACTTCTGCCTAGGCAAATGGTGTTTGAGCTAATTGATTCCATTTGCCTAAGCAATTTTGAGGCAAATGAAAATAGAAATATTTGTAATGGGACGTCCATTCATTACGTTTTTTTTTTAACAAAATTTTGACCTTTCTTCCCTCCTAGTGATACTTGGTGAGGTTTTAAACTAACCCCTCTCCCCATTCCTTATTATGTGTATTTTTTGGTACAAAATATATATTTTTATATACTTTAATTATTTTTTACAATATTATCTGAAAGTAAAAGTAAGTTTAATCTTATTTTATTCTATAAAATAAAGACTCGTTATAAAAGTATTTAGCTGGACATTAAAATTGCAAGCTTTTTAACAAAAAAATAAATTCATGTGATATCTTCCCTTCACCTTCTCCCCTCCCCTGTTCAAGCCTCACGTGATTTATGGACGCCCCTAATAAAAAAATTGCTCCAATTTCTTTTATGAATATTTATTACAAAAGAGGTAAGTAAAAATAAAAACAAACATATAAATAAAATACAAAATTCAAACAAACAAACGATATACGAAATAAAAAAAAACATTCTAAACGTACCTATATACATTAATTAAAATGTAACACAACATATATTTATAACAACAAACAACGCCTAATATGTTTATTAAATATATCACAATGATTTGAATAAAGAGGACAAAGGCAAATGCATTTACCTAGGTAAATGACTTTTAAACTGAAATTATTTTCATGAAGTCATTTGCCCAGGCAGAAGGTATTGGCCTAGGCAAAAGCCATTTGCATAAAATAACCATGTGCCTGCGACATATATACTAGGTTCTAATAGGCGCCAATGCCACAGTCATGTTCAGAATAAAATGCTAATTACAAAGATCCATAATGCCAGTTTAAATTTTGGTCAAAATTTTTAATTCTAAAAAAAATGTTTTGTTCAAATAAGTTTTTATTCAATTTTTTTACTATTTTTCAAACAAAAACGATTCCTTGACATTTGAATAATTATCAAGGTATAACCATTTTAACAATTAAAAATAAGCAATTAGGTCCAACTTTCACATTTAAATAATGATCGAATCGATCAATCGAAAATATTTAAAAAATGACATGGTTTATTTTTATAAAATCATTAAATCTTTTGTGACAATTGTAAAGTAAGCGATTTGACAATTTTTATTTTCTAGATATTTTTAAATTTCTTAATAAAGTAAATTTTCTTGTTTTTAATACCCAAAATCCTTTGCACTTTTCCTGTAGATATATATATATATATTTATATATTAAACTGCTGCTCAATTCAACTGCAACTGGAAATTTTTTTGGTAAATTTCAAATCATTATTACTCTTAAATAAAATGCAATAGCAAAATGCGGCTTTTACCGTTTTGTAGGATAACTTTTTGGAAAAAATGGCAATTTCACTTTGTGTAAATTTTCTTTTGTTTTTATTCTACAGGGTGTAATAGAAAAGTCCGTTTTTACAAAAACTTTGTCAAGAGCGACATTCTACAAAAAAATTGTTTTTAATTTTTAATTATATAGTGTTATTCAGTAGACCATTTTGAAAAAACAAGTTTGTCAGATTTTTGATATCTGCCCCATTTTTCATATTATAAGTTTTTTTCAAAAAATTGATTTTTTCATATTGTACTCCCTGTATTTAACAGTTCATCACAGCGATTAATTTTTTAGATAATTTTAAATGTACGTAAGTACCCTTTTAAAACTGTATTAGAATTTTATTTCTAAAAGAATTATTAACGCTTCAGTAGCGTCGTAAATGTAACTAAATTGTATTTTGGTAAAATTTCAATTCCCAAAGATTCTGTGAGCACCACATATTCTGTATTTAAGATTTTAATTGTTTCTCTACAATTTTTAGAAACTACGGACATTTATCTCGGGACGGTTTTTTACTTTTTTAAAAAAGTCATCAGTGGCGTAGATATAATTTTTTCTTCTGAATGCTCTTTTTACTTACCAGAGGATTATTGCATGGAAGTAATAATTTGTAATTCGGGTTATTTTAGGGCATTTATCGATTAGGTTAGAACAAACGTTAACATTTTTTTAAATCTTTGTAATTTTAGAAAAAATATACAGGGTGTTTCAAAAATTAAAGCTTCCACATTTGTATTTTTTTTTAATGAAAAGCAGGGTGTGAATCCTTAGATTATTTTACGAAGAAAGTTCAAAAAATTTATGTTCTGACTGTCCTAAATTTTGAGATACAGGGTGTGAAACAGCCACTACACATTAGGGATCATTTTTAAAAGTAAAATATTTTTATCTTTCTTTCAGTACAAATTTTAATAAAATTTGGTACATAGCCACTACACATTGGGGGCATTTTTTAAAGTAAAATATTTTTTTTCTTAGTGGCGTTCGAGCGGGATTTAAATTAAATATTTTTAAAGAAAATCATAGTACGCCACTGCTTTTTTAAAACAAAAATTATTCTTACAATTTCCATTTACTTTTAAGCAAATTTATTATTATGTTATTCTTTTGACCGACGAATTTGGTATGCTACCTTTGTATTTTCATTTGCTTGAAAAATAAATAAATTTGTTTTGTCTGTTTATCTGATGTAATGAACCGCTTGTAAAGCTTTAATTAGATTGACTTTATTGGGTCCAGTGGCGTCTCTAAAGGCACCACTACCAATATTATTGAAAAAATTATTAATTTTGACAATATATGAACATGCCGAGAAATGCTTCATATTTTATTAAGTAAAAACTATTCGTCGAGCAAAAGAATATCGTGATATCAAATTTGCTTAAAAGTAAATGGAAATTATAAGAATAATTTTTGTTTCAAAAAAGCAGTGGCGTACATTGATTTTCTTTAAAAATATTTAATTAAAATCCCGCTCGAACGCCACTGAAAAAAATATATTTTACTTTAAAAAATGCCCCCTAATGTGTAGTGGCTATGTACCAAATTTTATTAAAATTTGTAGAGTGGTATCACAGTTATTATAAAAAAGATATATATTTTTTAAGTTTCACACCCTGTATCTCAAAAGTTAGGACCATCAGAACATAAGTTTATTTAAACTTTCTTCGTAAAATCATCTAAGGATTCACACCCTGCTTTTCATTAAAAAAAAATATAAATGTGGAAGCTTTAATTTTTGAAACACCCTGTATATTTTTTTCTAAAATTACTAAGATTTAAAAAATGTTAACGTTTGTTCTAAGCTAATCGATAAATGCCCTAAAATAACCCGAATTACAAATTATTACTTCCATGCAATAATCCTCTGGTAAGTAAAAAGAGCATTTAGAAGAAAAATTATATCTACGCCAGTGATGACTTTTTTAAAAAAGTAAAAACCGTCCCGAGATAAATGTCCGTAGTTTCTAAAAATTGTAGAGAAACAATTAAAATCTTAAATACAGAATATGTGGTGCTCACAGAAACTTTGGGAATTGAAATTTTACCAAAATACAATTTAGTTACATTTGCGACGCTACTGAAGCGTTAATAATTCTTTTAGAAATAAAATTCTAATACAGTTTTAAAAGGGTACTTATGTACATTTAAAATTATCTAAAAAAATTAATCGCTGTGATGAACTGTTAAATACAGGGAGTACAATATGAAAAAAATCAATTTTTTGAAAAAAACTTATAATATGAAAAATGGGGCAGATATCAAAAATCTGACAAACTTGTTTTTTCAAAATGGTCTACTGAATAACACTATATAATTAAAAATTAAAAACAATTTTTTTGTAGAATGTCGCTCTTGACAAAGTTTTTGTAAAAAACGGACTTTTCTATTACACCCTATAGAATAAAAACAAAAGAAAATTTACACAAAGTGAAATTGCCATTTTTTTCCAAAAAGTTATCCTACAAAACGGTAAAAGCCGCATTTTGCTATTGCATTTTATTTAAGAGTAATAATGATTTGAAATTTACCAAAAAATTTCCAGTTGCAGTTGAATTGAGCAGCAGTTTATATATATATATATATATATATATATATATATATATATATATATATATTGTGACAACGTATTTTTCTTTAGCCAAATACGTCGCCTGGGGTGCGTAACTCGGATGGGGTATTGGGCACTTTAAACTCACAGTATAATATTGTCAGCATCCCCCTTTCTCCCCTTAAACTCTTTGGACAATGGGAACACCCAGTATTTCTTCGAAGTCAGGATTCTACTCCCCGTCTTAAAATTTTGTTCTCTTTTAAATATTAAATTTTTCAGTATCTGTTTTGCATTTCTAGGTAACTCGCTTGTTTAATGTTTTGTTTTATTATTATAAGAGTAACCTAGAAAATTGTTTGATTTCTACTTTTTAAACCTTGACACTTCACGTATTGTTTTATGTACCAAATTTCCCAATGTTAAAGTAACCCAATTAAAATTTAAATTTCCCAAAAATGTATATTTTTAAAATCCCCAAAATGTATACTTTTTTATATACTAGGTGTTCACATATGCCCCTTCCCTGAAAGCGTTGGACCCACAACGCTATTAGAAATAAGCCAAATTTACTTTAACTCCTTTAAAAAAAATTAGCAATATTACCAAAATCGATAGTTCCATATAGCTTACAAATATTTAAAAATCTAACAATATTTTACCTATTATGTAAATTACCGTAAATAACCTTAACTTTTAGAAGTTTTTAAAAATATGAAAAAAAGTTTTATCTAAAATTTTTTCAATAAATGTAAACAAAAAAATGAACAAATAGCCCTTAATTCAAAAAATAATTAATTAACTTGACTTTTTTTTCTAAAAAATAAAAGATTTGTCATTGATTATAAGAAAAAGGTTAAATTTTTTTCATTGTTAACTGAATAATTTCTAAATTTGGGATTTTCTCCAAGTAGTTTTATTTAAATATAGTTGTAACGGTTAAGATTATTTTTAGAGAAAAGTGGCCTAAATTTTATACCTCCCATATTGAACACTTTAAATGCATAGTGTTATTGTGCTACATAATATGTACTAAACAAAACATCTGACTTGGTAAATAAAAATGTTTATTTGAAACTAGCTAGCTCTGCATTATTAGATATGGTCTTGACCTTTCTCGGATATTATATATCATCAAAACAATGACCCTTTCATCACTTAATATACATATACACAAATAAATATATTTCCATATTCTTCTTTATCACCTCTGGCTAACACCATTTAGCCATATTTGAAAACTGAAGATATACCTTTATCTTCCTTTTCTTGTAGCTACGCTGCTACCTCCTTGCAGCTACGCTACGCAACATATTTTTTCCCCCATCTTTGTCCTTTCACACACATTTCTTCTCCGGGGAACGGGACGCCTTACCATATATATGGTATTTTCTTCCAAAAATAAACTGAGGGGTAGGAAGGGCGTACCATAAGCGACTTTTCCTATTGCTTCACAAAGGGCACTGGAACTGGGGTGGGCTGGCTTACCATAACCGACGTTTCACACAGGTCACTGGGAACGGGGGCACCTCCACCATATGTGACGTGTAACTTTGGATTTACATATAAGGCTACTTTACGTCACTGGGCAAATGTACCACTACTCCTCCTCCACTTACGGTTCCCAACAGAGAAACTCGTGGTTCCGCGAGTATGCATCCCTATACGGTCCAACTGAACAGGCCCCGAACTACCCACTTTGTTCGTTCTTTTATCCCTAGAGTTTCTAGGTTGTGGAACCTGCTGCCCGCGGAGGTCTTTCCTTCCCCCAAATCTTCAAGTATTTAAGTCCCGTGTCAACAAACTCCCTCTTACCTCGCTTAAGACACCCACGGTACGTTAGTATTTAGGCTTTTAGCCTTCGTGGTTTGTCCAAAGATAAAAAAAAAAAAAAAAAAATGTACCATATGGAACTATCTTGTTGGGACCATGAGACCGGTGGACCATCAAAACTAACTTTGCATTTTATAAAAACTAACTTAACTTATTTGACTAAATAAATTTAGTACGGGCATATCCTAGGGATAGCCCGTACGAGGACTTAACTTTAACTTTAACTTTATGCTTGACTTTACTAACTGCTTGTTATCTGATAAACAATCAATCCCCGTCTTAAAATTTTGTTCTCTTTAAATATTAAATTTTTCAGTATTTGTTTTGCATTTCAGGGCTACTCGCTTGTTCAATGTTTTTGTTTTATTATTATAAGAGTAACCTAGAAAATTGTTTGATTCATACTTTTAAACCTTGACACTTCACGTATTGTTTTATGTACCAAATTTCCCAATGTTAAGTAACCCAATTATATTTAAATTTCCCAAAAATGTATATTTTTAAAATTCCCAAATTGTAAACTTTTTTATACTAGGTGTTCACAGTATAAAGTTGAAAAATATCTGACCGGACTCCTTATATAAGAGAAATGTAAGTTCTGCATAATAAATTATTCTAAAATTAAATATTTATATACTCTTAACTTACGTGTATGTATATGAGGTCCGGGAAAAAGTACTTTTTATATTATTTTATAAAAGTCACATTTTAGTAACTGTTAACAGAGATGTCAAATTTTTTCCCGTCACGGAAAAAAATACATTTGGTCAAATTTTTCATATCATATAGGTATTTTTTAAATGTTAAAGTTGGGCCTGATTGCCCATTTTTAATTGTTAAAATAATTACGACTTAATAAATATTAATTTTTGAAAAAATGTGTATTCGTTTTTGGCTGGAAAAATTAAATAAAATTTTTGCAACTACAATTAATTTTTTTGTTATTGTTATTTTTATTTTTTTTTAAATAGCACATTTTCTCAAACATAATAGACTTCTTTTTCAAATCAGTCATCATGCCTATTGCAACCAAAACGGGACAACCAGTAGTGTTTAGTGTGTTTTAGCTAATTAACTACTAATCAAAACCTACCAATAACGGGTTGAAATACAGCTCCCTCATTTGAGGTAAATCCGATAATCATAGGTACTTTATTAAAATTTCCATCTGAAAGTTGCTGGTGGCTTCTACCGGTAAAAACAGCACCAGCATGGGGCGGTTCCTGAGCTACAGTGAATGGCAAACCCGCTAAAATATTGTCAGCAACATAGGCCTAAAAGTAGAAATATCCGTAACATTTTTTTAAAAATTTTAAATAAAATATCTATTTGGATCTTCTTTAAAATGTACACTTTGTCCAGTCGCGGCTATTGTCAAAATTCCATTAGAACAGTACCGGGTGTCCCTAGCAGGTAGCTCACCCCTACAACTTTTTAATATTTTAAAATGGTAAAATAAAGTTTGGTACTCAAGGTAGGTAAGCACATAAATATGCACCTTCGGTTTATTCGTGCCGACCCTAACGTTCTGCCCACTGCGTTGGCAACTTTTTGACGTCTAACCTCTATTTTTTTTAATTTTAAATTTTCATTTCAAAATGCCACGAATACGATAAAACGACAAATTTTGGATCAAGTAGTCAAAGAAAACAAATGTGACACTATTTTGTTTTGTACAACCTTTGCAGATTCGTCTTAAGTTTGCAAAATCGTATTTATCGTCTTGAGTCAGTTGTTTTAAAATGTATCGAGGAAGGCTTACTATAATAGCTAAAAAGAGTATTTTTACCAACAAACTGTTTTTTTTGTCAAACTCTTAATGGTAAATTAAAGTAGAAAAAATATAAGCAGTATTTAATGTAAAGAAGGGGCGGTCATATTAACTTTCGGAGGGGGGCATATCAACATTAAATACCCATATTTGCAATTAGGTGTGTAATTAGTAAAATTCCTAATTTAAATACAAAGGATGTGACACGAAGGGGGGGGCATGACCCCAAAAGCCCCCATACTTATGACCGCCACTGCACAATCACTCATTGAATTTTCCAGGACCCCTAAGTTCTCTATTAATAATAGCCACTGCATTTGAAAAATCTTAAGACCATAAAAAATTTGTTGCAAACTTAAGACGACTCTAAAGGCTGTGAAAAACAAAAGATTATCTCGACTATTTCTACTAATCTACTTGATCCAAAATTTATTATTTTATCGTATTCGTGATACTCTAGATCAAAAACTAAAAAACAAACTAAACAAATTTATAGGTTAAATGTCAAAAAGTTGCAAATCTATCATTGTACTCGGAATGTCATTTTCTATTCAAATAAGCAATAGTATGCCAGATGCTCTATTTAAATAAATAATAGTTAAAAAAAACTAAAAAAACACGCTTTTATATGCAACCGAACTAAAAATTAGAAAATAATTTTTCATTACAAAGAGTTTGTCACTTCAGAGTAAAAAGCGTGGGGTGCATTTTACTATTTTTTCATAACTTTTCCCTCATAAATATTTGCAAATAGAATAATTATAACATTTAATATATTAAGTACCCCACGCTTTTATTCTGAAGTGACAAACTCTTTGTAATGAAAAATTATTTTCTAATTTTTAGTTCAGTTGCATATAAAAGCGTGTTTTTTAGTTTTTTAAACTATTATTTATTTTTCATTTTTAGTTCGATATATCAATTAGTTTTTTAAAAATAAATGCTCCAGTTTATTCACTAAAAATTCCTTCGCCATTTTGTCAAGAGACACAGATGATCTGTAAAGGAATTTATTTATCCTGGCGGTCCTAATCAGGATAACGGGATACTGTTTTTAAATTATTGCATTGTCATCGGTCCTTGATACGTGTGCAAAGTTTCAAAGAAATTGAATCGCTGGAAGTTGGTAAAAAATTAGGCTCAAAGATTCCGTTACATAGATAGATAGATAGTTACAACCCAAGCTAATAAAAGCGTGTTAAAAAGGAAAGTAAGGGCTAAACCGGAACCGGAATAGGAACCAACAAGGTACGTGAAACAATACATTTTTATGTGACATACCTACGCGCCAAATTGTATATATATAAACAATAACCGTAAAGTTATCTTAAGAATTAAGGACGAGCGTAATCAAGGGGTATTTAGGTAACATTATTTTTAAAAATTTAACTTTCATAATTTTTATTTATGTTATTAAGAATAAATTATGTTGCTTAATATATTAGGTATAGAATTAGAAGAAAAAAAAAGAAATTCAATATCTATTTCCATAACCTTTTACATAAAACTATTAAACTTTTTAATGAAAATCTCGTAAACGGGAATAAATCTAAAGAGAGGTACAATCAAACATATAAATCGTTTTCTGAATGGCTTGCTACAAAAAATGTGGGGCGGATTGACGAGAATATGATGTTGGCGTATTTTCAAGAAAAATCCGAGTCTTTATCACCACCAACCCTCTGGTCTGTATATTCCATGCTCAAGTTAACAATTTCCGTAAACAAAAATCAAGATATTTCGGAGTTCAAGAAACTAGTTGCTTTTATTAAAAGAAAAAACGATGGTTATGAGGCAAAAATCACAAAACCTTTAAAAAAGAAGAAATCATAAAGTTTTTACTTAACGCGCCTGATCAAAGTTACTTAGCAATGAAAGTAATAGCCATTATAGGAGTGGCTGGGGCATGCAGGACAGACGAAATATACAGAATGAAGCTAAGTGATGTAGAAATAAGAAATGACGTGGCTATAGTAAAAATAGTGGAGTCTAAAAATAAAGTTAAAAGAAACTTTGTAGTAACCAACGATGAAGGCTCAGTTCCTTATGTCAGATTTCTACAGGAATATATTAAGCTGAGACCAAGAAATGCTCTAGATGAGCGCTTATTGTATCGTTATGAAAGAGGTAAATGTGTTAATCAAGTAATTGGAAAGCACACTATTTCAAATATAGGTACCTAAAGAAATTGCGAAGTTTTGAAGCTTGAAGACATCAGTAGATACACTGGCCATTCTTTTAGAAGAACGTCATCTACGTTTCTTGCCAATGCTTCGGATGTCGATATTTTGGACTTATAAAGGCATGGAGGTTGGAAGTCTTCTTCTGTTGCGGAGGGATATATTGCTGAATCCTATAGTAATAAGGTGTAAGTGTAAAATTTCAAAGAAGATTTTACACGAAATTCCTACCAATATTTCCTCTAATGAAGTAACAGTGAAAAATATGAATATTAACGTAGTTAAAGATGATAACGATACCCCAACAACAAATTTAAAAACTGTTAATTCAAGTATTATTCCTCCAATTTCTTTTGCTAATTGCTCAAATTGCACAATTACTTTTAATGTCAATACCTAACCTAGTTTTTTAAAATATTTTGCAATAAATTAGTTACTTTTTATAAATTTTTTTTTTTTTTTTTTTTTTTATCTTTGGACAAACCACGAAGGCTAAAAGCCTAAATACTAACGTACCGTGGGTGTCTTAAGCGAGGTAAGAGGGAGTTTGTTGACACGGGACTTAAATACTTGAAGATTTGGGGGAAGGAAAGACCTCTGCGGGCAGCAGGTTCCACAATCTAGAAACTCTAGGGATAAAAGAACGAACAAAGTGAGAAGTTCGGGGCCTGTCCAGTTGGACCGTATATGGATGCATACGCGCGGAACCACGAGTTTCTCTGTTGGGAACCGTGAGTGGAGGAACTATACTGGTCAATTCTTCAGAGCAGAAGCCATGGAAGTACCTATAAAAAAGCGATAAATCGCCCACAGCCCGACGATGGGCAAGAGAGGGAAGCCGTTCTGTAAGTGAAGGATCATTAATGAGACGAATAGCTCTTCTTTGAATAGAATCAAGAATGCTCAGGGTTGTTGGGGACGCCATGCCCCAGATATGAGAACAATATTCCAAGGGGGTCGGATTTGGGACACATATAAAGTGTATAAATTAGAAGCGGAAAAATACTTTTTAGCTCGAAAGAGAAATCCAAGCTTTTTGAAGCTGCCGTGGCTATAGATACAATGTGTTTATGCCAGTTAAGGTTACTTTCAAATGTGACGCCCACGAGATTGAAGGTGTCTTTGCTCTGTAGAACTTGGCCGCTCATAAGTAGAGGATGAGTATTTGATGACTCTTTTCGCGACAAGGAACATGACTGTGTTTTGGATGCATTAAAATGGACGAGATTTTTGGCGCCCCAATCCAATATTAAATTAAGATCCTGCGAAAGAGATATCTGCATCGCTCTGCGTTTATTTTCCAAGTCAGGTTTAGTGATGGATTTAGGGACCTGAAAGCTGGAGTGAAGGGTATACTTTTTATAAATAAATCCTAATATTTCCCACAAGCATATTTTCTTTTTTTTACTCTTACTTTTTGTCCAGGCGCTGAAAATATTACTTTCGTAGCTAGCAACCCTTAGCAACCAAGTAACACGAAGGTTCTCTTTCGTTATCATTCGTGTTGCTAGGACCACAAAGTTTTCTTATTTATACAGTAGTAGAAAAGACTATTACGTCCCGGTACACATGAGACCCACAAACGCCCTACGTCCGACGACTGACAAAAAGTTTGCATTGAAAGTAATGTAACCTAATATTACTAACGTACTATATTTACAGCGTGTCTTCGGAGTTCTTTCCCAATGGGAAATTTTTTAATTATTAACTTTACGAAAAAAGTGTTTTATTATATAGTCCTGCTTAATGAATGGTAATTATTTGGGTACACGTCAAAAACTAAATTAAAAGTACCAAAAAAAAACAATTTTAACAAGTAAAAAGATAACTAAAAATCGATGTTGTCAAGATAAATTGAATAAAAATAATAAAAATAAAAATTAACCATTATTAAGGTTTTAAATTTTATTTTATTTTGTCTTTTTAGGATATTCTGAAAACTCTTTGACATTAATTGTAAAAAAAAATCTTTACTAACGTGTTCCTTTTAGGCCAGTAGCGTCTGGTATATATTGTGTGGGGCACCCATGTCTTAGTTTTTGAGATAAAATAATGTTCAAACTGTATTTACGACAGTGCTTGGAGCAAAACAAAGTTCCAAAAGATTCCAAAAGATCCAAATCAAAACGTACTTTTTGAAATCTAAATAAAGTTTTTTCAGCCAATATTTAATTGATATTTTAGTAATTGTACAAAGTAGTCAATAATACATAAATATAACATATTTCAATTAAAAAAATATAAATGGAAAAGCCGTACCTAATGAAAATTGTGCGATACTGTAAAAATTGTGTTTTTATCAAAAACTGCGTTTTGAAATGGAGCTCTTCTTATATGTTTTTTCCTAATGCTTTTTTATACCTATATTGCAAATAAAGGTGTAATATTTTCAGCAAAAAATACTTCTAGCAGCTGCATTTTAACTGAGCAAGTCTTGCGTTGATACACTGTATCTCTTTTGACCAGCATTTTTTATTGTTTATAAAAAACTGTTTTTAGACACCATTCTAATATCGCAAGTTATCGCCAGTACCGCCGTAAACGTTGCCAAATTACATTATTACCAGCGCGCTATATTTAATCGGAAACTGGCCATAGGCGGGAAGTTTTTAAATGGTTAAAAATAAACTTAAGATATATAAATTAAGTAATATTTTTGTTTTTAATTTTTTCTATCATTATAAAACTATTAGGCTGTAAGCATTATGCAAAATATGTATTTTTAGATTTTTTAATTTACTCGAAAAAATCAATAAAATGGAGATATTCAGCAGATTTCAGAACCAATGAGGCCTGAAGATAAAAAGCTAAAGAGTTAAGATTTTAACATGAGTTTCGTGTCTTTGGTTATCTTTTTATTATAACTTATTATTGATGGATGCCATCATTTTAAACGCATTTTCCATCATAACTTAATATTGACGGACGCCATCACATTATCTGCAACACGTGGCCCAATAACGGCCAATTGCCCACTTTTGTGTCTTTTTGATACCTTTTGCCAATGCCCTGCCATTAAAGAGCGTTACCAATGCCAGTAAATTAAATGTACATGGCCGGCAAAAAATGTTATATGGGAATAAATATATACAATTAAGGAGCTTCCTGTTTGCCTATTCAGGATTAAAGGAAGAAAAAACAACCGAGGTAGGGTTGAAAGCGGTGTTAGCTCTTGGGTAGGTAGGATGTAATGGTATTAGGAAATAAGCGTTCGCCGGTAGTGACCTTAAACACTTCTAGACAGTTTAGTTTTTGAGAATATTATTTTTGGTAATTTGATTTTTCGCAGGAGAAAGATTTGCAAAAAACCTGCTTGATTTTATTCAGGTGCCTTAGTTTTCAGGTACTTTTAGAAGTAGCGCGCGAAACCAAGCTCTGCCTGTCTGTCAGTCTGTCATGGGTACTAATTATTATTGATCCCCGTAATAAAATGGCAGTCTGTTGTATAGAAGTTTGTGTATTACGTTGTAATTTTCACGTATGTTGGTTAAGTCGTTTGTGTTTGGTATTTGTACAAATTTTCAGCTATATTTTGTATATATTCGTGTATTCTAGGCATATTTGTCATGTTATGTAGTTCGTCTATTCTAGTGTATCTTCCTAATGATGTAACGCATTGTAGTAATTTGTATTTGTGTGTCTGATGCGCTACATCAAATCGGTGTTGCATATGTTATTGCAGGTCTCATTATTTGTTTGTATACTGTCAATTTATTACGGGGTGACATACGGGAATTTGGTGAAAGTATTGCATAGAGATTTTGCATAGCTGCATAAGCCCTACGTACATATGGGAAATGTGTTGTTGAAAGGAAACCCATATAACATTTTTTGCCGGCCATGTACATTTAATTTACTGGCATTGCCAACACTCTTTAATGGCAAGGCATTGGCAAAAATGTATCAAAAAGACACGAAAGTGGGCAATTGGCCGTTATTGGGCCACGTGTTGCAGATAATGTGATGGCATCCGTCATTAATAAGATATGATGAAAAAATGAGTTTAGGATGATGGCATCCATCATTAATAAGTTATGCCAAAAAATGCGTTTAGGATGATGGCATCCATTATTAATAAGTTATTGGCAAAAAGATAACAAAAAGACACGAAAGTGGGCAATTGGCCGTTATTGGGCCACATGTTGCAGATACTGTGATGGCATCCATCATTAATAAGTTATAAAAAAATGCATTTAGAAAAATGGCATTTATATATCCTACATAAGTATTGCAAGTTTAATAAGTTGAATGTCCCAAAAGTTAAATAACATATTTAGAATTTTGTAATCGAAAAAAATTAGAAAAAAAGCATAAAAACTATCATTAAAAAATTACATAATATAATTTTTTATACAGTTTAATAAACCATAAAAAATTAAAGGTATGTATTAAAATTAAAAAAGATGGTAAATCAAAAGTAAACACTTTAAAAAAGTATTCAAGAGACGCTTACACTCAATTTTGAGGTCCAAAACATAGAAAGAAATATTTTAAAGTAGTTAAATGTCAAAAAAAAACTATATTTATTAACACGTCTTTAAAACTTTTAATAATGCAACTCCCCCTTCTTAACAGTCTACTTGAATAACTCGCCTTCTCGACTAGCCATCACCAATTAATCACACAACACACACTAATTACGTAATGAATACACTTAATTATGTCTATTAAAAACTATTTTTTAAAAAAGAGACTAAAAACTAGAAAACCACGTGTAAAACCATTGCACAAAGCGGTAAAACAAAAGCATTTATTCTTCATCTGTCAAAATCGTCAAATCTTGTATTTCGGCTAAGCGGGAAATTTGAATCTGTCACCTTCGGTCGAAATTAACCTAGCTAATTTTACCATCATTTTATTTTTATTTTCTCAAAACTACATAATAAACATTTTGTTTGACTTAATTTTTATTTGCATGATTTGTAACAATAAAATGTTATGAAAAGGCCATTTCCTTTAAATTATGTAAATAAACATAAAATAATGTTGTTTAGCAGCCATTATAAATAAAACAGATTAAAAAAATGCTCTAATGTAACTTAAATACCAATGTTGATAATGTGGTTTGAAAAGTATGAATATGCGTTGAAGGTTTGCCTTCAAAAATCCAATATTTATTTGCCGGCAACAAAAAGGCATCCTTTATTTAATCAGGAAATCAGGATTGGTATGCCGCCATTTTTGTATGCTTGCCGGCAATTCGCCTGCATGTAAAATTTATTGGCAATTAAGTGTTTATTTAGGGTTAACTTTTTAATGCGTATTAGATGTTGCCATAATATTGCCACCAATTGCCAATGCTTTACCATCGATGCCAATATGAAAAATGTATATTGCCGGCAAATAGTGTTTGCTGGGCCCATATAACATTTTTTGCCCGCCATGTACATTTAATTTACTGGCATTGCCAACACTCTTCAATGGCAAGGCACTGGCAAAAAGGTATCTAAAAGACACGAAAGTGGGTAATTGGCCGTTATTGGGCCACGTGTTGCAGATATTATGATGGCATCTGTCATTAATAAGTTATGATGTAAAAATGCATTTAGGATGATGGCATCCATCATTAATAAATTTTGCCAAAAAATGCGTTTAGGATGATGACATCCATCATTAATAAGCTATTGGCAAAAAGATAACAAAAAGACACGAAAGTGGGTAATTGGCTGTTATTGGGCAACGTGTTGCAGATAATGTGATGGCATCCATCATTAATAAGTTATGATGAAAAAATGCGTTTAGGATAATGACATTTATCGTTAAATAACTATTGCAAGTTTTATAAGGTTAATGTCCTAAAAGTTAAATAACATATTTAGAATTTTGTAATCGAAAAAAATGAGAATAATAGGCAGGAAAACTTTATTATTAAAAAAATTACATAATATAACAGTAACGTTATGAATACACTTAATTTTGTCTATTAAAAACTCTTTTCTTAAAAAAGAAACAAAAAGCTAGAAAACCACGTAGAAAACAATTGCACAAAGCGGTTAAACAAAAGCAATTTTTCTTCATTTGTCAAAAACGACAAATCTTGTGTTTCGGCTAAGCGGGAAATTTGGATTTGTCACCTTCGGTCGAAATTAACCTAGCTAATTTTACCATCATTTTATTTTTATTCTCTCAAAAATACGTAATAAACATTTTGTTTGACTTGAGTTTTATTTGCATGATTTGTAACACTAAAATGTTATGAAAAGGCCATTTCCTTTAAATTATGTAAAGAAACATAAAATAATGTTGTTTAGCTGCCAAAAAATTCTTTAATGTCAGTTAAATACCAATGTAAATAATATGGTTTGAAAAGTATGAATATGCGTTGAAGGTTTGCCTTCAAAAATCCAATATTTATTTGCCTGCAACAAAAAGGCATGCATTATTTAATCAGGATTGGTATGCCGCCATTTTTGTATGCTTGCCGGCAATTCGCCTGCATGTAAAATTTATTGGCAATTGAATGTATTTAGGGTTGACTTTTTAATGCGTATAAGATGTTGGCATAATATTGCCACCAATTGCCAATGCTTTACCATCAATGCCAATATGAAAAATGTATATTGCCGACACATAGTGTTTGCTGGGAACTGATGACAGCGTGGCTTCTTTGCTATTGATGTTTACTCTACTATATCTTACATCTCGAAACATTACTTACCACCATGGTATACAGTTCTACTTACAGCTAAAGTGACATTATTTTCTGCCAATTTTAGTTTTTATAATCAACTTTTCTTAAATTTTCTATTAAAACTTGGGAATTAATTGCGATTATGCCTAATAGTACTCCAATAGCAAAAGATTTGATTCTTGCATTACGGGCGACTGACCACACTCCAAGACTTGTTCCACTTTGAATTATAGCTTTGTTGTACAATCCTAAAAAAGTTGCATTTGCAAGATTTTCCTCTTTATAGTTATTCAATAAAAAGATTCATCACAATCAGTGGGCTAGCGTAGGCAAATATAAGCGTGGGCGAAGTGAGTATCTGGATGCCCCTGTTGTCAATGACCCCTTGACCGTCGGGCCCCTTAGGGATCGGCCAGACTGAAAGAGCAGGCGAGCGATTTTTCGCCAGGCGAAGGCTACATGTTAAATTTCGTCCGCCCCTTAAGTGTCGGTGTGGCCACTTGCATTTATGCATTAGGCCGGCCGCAAACACCAGATTTATATTATTAAAATATAAAATGTCACAACTAATGACAACGTAGGCATTTCAAGTTGGACCAACTAATCGGATCAAAAATCTAATGTTTGCGGCCGCCCTTAGTGTTTAAAATCGCTCGCTCGTTTGTCCTTCGCGTGCTCTTCAGTTTGGCCGTTTCCTTATGCGCGAGGCTGTAGGCGATCACCCACACCCTTTACGCCTAGCTAGGTTCCTTGACATGACGTATACCATGGCTTCGATCCTACAGGACGTCGGCGTCGTGTAGAAAGAACATCCGCATCGAAGACCAGTCCTTGCGTCCCCGAAAAGATCTTTATTCGTAGTTTCTTTTTTATGTTAGGTGGTTTTTTTAAATTTACCTCATATTTTTTGAGAGGGTTGGGGATATGGAATTAGGTAAAGTATACTTTTTTAAGCTATACTAGATACGATTAAAATAAAATTTAATAGAATGTATTTTTACTTGCCTAATTCAAATAAAATATTTAACTTCCACACAAGGCAGGAATTTTGTTGCCACAAATATTTGTTGAAGTACTGCTTGAGACGCCACTGGAGTACTTTGGTAAAATCCTAATAAACCTTTTTAATCTGAAAATACCACCGCTAAATTTATTCTTTTTAGTTACCATATGTATCTGGGAAACAATTAATTTTTGAATCCATGTTGCTATAAGTTTTCTTTATATTTCCAGATGTAGAATATACCCTTAAATTTTTCTTACATTTTGTAACCCCTGTATAAACATAAATTATAACAACTGTACTTAAAGAAGTTAAATTGTGTGTAAAAATAACTTTCTTTTTATTTAATTGTCCCGCGATTCCACTTATATACTCTAAAAACTTTTCTTTTTATCAAAAATTTAATAAAAAAAGGGTACCTAACTGAAGGAATTGCATTTTTACTTACTTGTATTGAAATTTTTGTTTGATTAGGCTAAAAGTAGTAACTTCTTTTTCTTAATTAATTATAACTATACCTTTAGATAAATCACTCTGTATCACATATGACAATAATGCAGCACCGGCACTATGACCGAAAACAGTCACTTGGTTGGGATCACCACCGAAATACTTTATATTTTCTTTTACCCATTTAAGAGCCAAAATCTGATCTTTTAATCCCCAGTTACCTGGAGCAGTAAGATCTTCAGTACTAAAACAAAATTTAATTATGTTATTAATAAACTCTGAAAATTATAGTCTTGTTTCAAACGTCAGTCGAATATACGCACATCAGCCAGCGGTAAGCGTATGTGCCTATAGGCGTTTATAACTCTTTTAGTAAGTCAGTGTTATTATATTACAGACAAGAAGCAGTTCAAAAAATCATCTCGTATCCCAATCTCTATCGTTATGCGCTTGCGCAGAAGCGATAGGTTAGTTTCAATTTGTTACGTTAAACT